>JAGFPH010001270.1:48986-66585 GCA_018207615.1 Philaenus spumarius
TAATATTTCGTTTCATCATATCTGTTTTTCTGCAATAGATTTATTTTAAAACTACAAATTAATATATATTCATGTTTGAAATATATTCTGCTTTTCAAGTTTTAATAAAATGTTTAAAAAACTAATTTTATAGGGACACATTATTTTACATATTTATAGAAGTTATTTTAATGAGATGGTAGTTTATTATAAAGTTTGAATTACGATAACTACTAAGGTATTAGTAAGAAGTAACTTTTTTAAATGACTTAGTGGCAGAGGATAACACTTATGTGTATATTACTTATCTAACATCATACAGGATGTTAGAGGCAGAGTATAAGTTTAATGTATACATACTTATCTAATATTATACAGGATGTTAGAGGCATAGTATAAGTTTAATATATACATACCTATCTAATATCATACAGGATGTTAGAGGCAGAGTATAAGTTTAATGTATACATACCTACATAATATTATACAGGATGTTTGCAAAGTTGAAGATGCTTTTACTTCATAAAGATATTTGGAAACTATTGTATTTTGTGTTATATAGTATTGATACTAAAATATCTATTTGATGCATTATTTACCAAAAATAAATAATTTATATAAATTCATTCTATTTTGTTCTTCAATCGATACACTTTTTAAATATACAGAATACTTTTGCATTTGTTTGATAAATTATTATCACAGCTAATTTACTTTATAATTTATTGTAAATATATAAATTGTCAATCCTTCCTATTTTAATAAAATGTGAATATAAATTAAATATATAAACAAAACGTATGTATGTACAAGGGCTACTAAACAATTTTATTCAAACTAGGAGATATAATCTAGGATATAAAGTAAACCATGTCGCTCAATGTAAATCTGTAGACGTTGTTATAAGTTTAAATAGTGTAATAAATATTTGAATACTTTTATATGTTTTAGTAGATTAGTTATTTTTAATATTTCGTTTCCTTTAAACTTGTGTAATTTAAATTACATACATTACAATAACTAGTGTATCTTTGCAATAAGTTATTTTATAGGCCTTAATAAAACTATAAAATAAAAAACAAATATTACTGGATTGTAGTCATTTTTAAATTATCATCTTAATTGTTTTAGTTAAGAACAGATATTCTTCTACAAAGGTACAAGACTGATCACAGTAATGTACAAGTCACTATTTAGATTAGAACCAACTTACAGATGCTACCCTCATACACTTTCCTTCTGGGTACGGAATTAAACTCGGAGCGTCACGTGGAGCGTAAAACTCGTAGGGTAAACGAAGACACATGGATACTAAAAAACAAGTAATTCAAATACAAGCGAATAATATAAATTTATTTTCTGCCCCGTTGCTATATAGTAGTTGAAAAGTTTAATAATTATTGTGTTATACGTAAAAGGTTCAAAAATAATAATTTTGTTTGCCTTTAAAATGGAAAATGTTTGAAATGTTTATTTTGAAATAAGGATTGAAAATTGGGTGTTTGTACCTTAAATAGGGTCTTTATAATCAAAAAGATATAATTTGTCTTATAAAAACACTAGATAGCAAACTGAGAATTTGATGAAACCTGTTTATAATAAACCTTTTCAAATGAGACAGTTGTGCGTCCTCCAGATCACACAGCAAGATCAAACTTACCTTTTATTGAAGTGCTGAAAATCAGACGTTTCAAAATAGAAAGAATATATTCTCAGAATCACCGCTAACGTATCCGCTACTATTAAACTAAAAACATACACGTTTGGAGGCGTTTGCATATGTTTATATTTTAAAATAGATGCGCACATAAGTAAACTTCCCACCAAACAGATGATTGAACTAACTGATACTAAACAAAAGACGACGGCATCGACATATGGCAAATATTTTTGTACGAGTTCAAATTCTTGCAAGGTTATATTATATGGTAAAAATAAGAAGTTAGGTAATGCAAGATTAAGTTCAAACACTATCCCCGGTGAAATCGTATAGTTATAGGGTTTGTTAATAATTATATTATCTTTTCCAAATTTTGCCTTAAACTTATTGCTAATGAACTCTTCTTGTTTTATTGTCACTATGAAATCAAATGCTACTGTCAGATCATTATGCACACAATAGTAACCATGAACTGTAAAAAGTGTATCATCTACTTCCTCTTCTTTAATTACAACTTCGTCGTTGTCAGTGTAAATAAACCTAGTCAATGAATTGTAGAGGTGGAAAAGTTCTGTATTATCTAGATTCGAATCGTTTTTAAGATATAAATTATTTGAATCATTCCTTTCTGCGTCGTGATATAGAATAAACCCGTCGTCAGTAGTGCCGTATGAAAGTAATTTGGTTTCTTCCACGTAGTTGGATTCAAACTCATTCGAAAATGCACCAAATATAAAATTAAAAAGAATTAATGTAAATATAGTCGATGTAAAAATATATTAAAGATCTTATTAATATTGATATTGATTGGTATATGTACTGCATTAATGAATGACGGACACAATTTCCACAAAAGTAATAACTAAATTTCAAACCTAAAATTAAAAAATATTATAAAACTTTTTTATGAGATTTATTCCATAATTTATGGTTTTTTATCTAAAGAGAAGTCACAACTATTAACACCATTAAGGCCTTAAGCCAAAACATTTTCGAACAAATCGGATACCAAAATAAATATTCTGAAAATGCTACATGTTTTACATTATATTTGTTCCGTAAATTGGACACGTAAAAGTAAAGTAATATGAAATAACAAAAAATATAATAATTAATTACAGTAAGTATTGAAAATAATTATACATATACAACAATCACAATTGTATATAACTACATATTTCAAACGTAATATAAAATAATGTTATAATTAACAAATAATAGAAATATCGTTTAATAAAACTTTTAAGGCAGTGCTGAACCGAATTGAAATGTCCAACATTTAATATAAAAAATCCCAATTAATTATGAATATTCATTTCTCCAACTGTTATCCAAGAGCTATTTGAATCTTTCACAGAAATTACAGAAAGATACTGAAGATTCCATTTGCAGGGTAAAAACCAAGTATACATCTACTTAATGAAAAATGTATTAACATATTTTCTTTAAAAACTAAATCTTGGAATTTGTTTGTACTTTCATTTTTATATCTATTTCAGTGTAAATATATTCTTTAATACCACAAATATTAACGGAAACAATAATAATAACTACAACACAATTTCATTATAAATACTAATGGAACTAATTTTAAATCTTGTGTAGCCTACTCACCCGAAGAAGAAAGAAAAAGCAACTTTTATGTTGGTACACATTGAAATCCAAAATAAATTAGAATTGATATTTACACAACGGAAAACCCTGTGGTCTATTCACAAAGCCGTCTATAAGACTGACTCAGGCGTGGCTTGGTTATTCTGTAAAAGTGCATGCATACATCCAAAGTATCCGGATGACTTCTGGTTGACACACGACTATCTCTTATCTATGATAATGTGGTTATTAATATGTTATTTCTTGTTAGTGGATTTTTGCATGACACTATACAGACCTAATTTAATTGCATATGTATATTTCCTTAAGTTAATTAAAACTAGTTACGCATCAACAATACTAGTTACAATTGTTACTAGGAACATTGGGGTTAATTACAAAATATTGCAATTTAATACCTCTGATATAAAATATAATATACTAATATACAAAAAGTACATATACACATAATATATCTTGTCCATAGTCACTAAAAGCTAATAGACTAAAAATTATTATATTTACCTTCGTATTTCCGTCGTGTGACTTCTTTTATATATTATGGCAACGCGTTTCGGAATCTATGTTCCATCGTCTGGCTTCTCTGAAGATCAGGTCGTCATATATTACATTAAAAACATTTCACAAACACAAACACACATGTCATTTAACAAAAACATATATTGATGCGAGGAATCGGTGCGCACCGTTGGAAGGTTGACCAACTACTGAACTGTTGATTCTTGTCAACGCTTATCGCAGTATCATAAAGCCTATTGGATTTGAAGTTCAGCTGGTCATTTAATAGTTCATCTTTTAATTTAAATGCCTTGTATATTTCGTATTCCTCAGCGGCGTCCATGTATGTGCCTTTATTGCATACAATTAAAGGTTTAAAATTTTTATCAAAACTCGAATACGTGTGGTCATTGTCCATTATGTGACGCGCAAAAAGGTAAATATAATATTTTTTACTTTAAGTAGTGACTTGGATACTGATACACAATGTAATAAATTAAGTTCATGATTGCTATGTCCACTTGATATTATTCCAAATATTATATTAATAACTTAAAAATTGTTAATTTAAATGAGATAATTTTGATCTATCAGTATATATTATATAATTGGCTTCAATATTTATGCAAATTTAAACTCAACCAAAGGCATATCAATTTCGCTCAAATATTTGTTACAATAATTAAAAAACAGTGCTGTTTGTACCAATATATTATTTATTTTTCATCATAAATTGAGTAGGATTTTTAATATATGTATGTTAAAACAACTGGGGAAAAATCAGCTGGTATTGTGAGGTTGCCTATATTGATTTTAATGAAAACTGTTAAGTCAGCATATTTGTATTGGAGAGTCTATGTAATCCCCTTTTTACCCCTTTTATTTTTGCGTGTTTAAGTAATTGTATTTGTATTATATGTATGTACTAGTGAATTTATATGTAAATATTAAATCTATTCTTACATTTTCCATATAAGCATTAGTAAAGGTTTTTTTAAATTAGATGCATCCTTTTGCCAACTTTGGGCTCACAAAAAAATATATACACTTAATATTCCACCTTAATATATAAGTATAGATACGTATACAAATAAAAGTTTAAAAAGTGATTGAACTTAAAAAAGTAACCATCCGTTACTGGTGAAATCAATAGCTGAATTTTTAATTTAGTTTTATAATACGTGCACTAACGTGTAAATAAGTTTTATAGAAGAACAACTTTATGTTATTTAGCTGCAGCATTAGAATCCAGAAGAAAAAATATGAAAATCGAAACAAGTTTTGGTATCCTTGAATAAATCCCTTTGAGATTTGCCCCATTGCGATAGAATATAAAATTATGCACCATAATAGATTTTTTGAATATCTAACCATTACCTACAATCTTAATAATTATAAAAATGGTTTGAGGTTTGGTTAAGTGGATTCAAGTTAGCATTCATAATAAATAAGACAAATGTTACAGTTATAAATATATTTTATTCGTTTTAGAGTAAACCGACTTTGAGGGACTACAGAGTGATTCTATATTAGTTGTATTGGTTTCTTTTTAAGGTACTGAACCCAAAAACACCAAGCAGATGAAACGTAAGTAATTTACATTGGTACAATATTATGTTACAATATCTTCCTATACATCTTTGACTTCTTTCATAAGGTCTAATCTTGCGGTTTTTAACCTAACTAAGGTTAAAGTATTTATAAATTATTAAACTCTGAAATGTCATGCTACCATACTATTAGTTAGTTCTTTATTAACCTCAAAATATACATATAAGTTAAATTTTGTTTAAAGAAAACCCCCATTATAACCTTTTACTTCTAATATTTAAAATAATGGCTTAAGCCTAAGTGAAATTATAAATGTATAATAACCAAACTAATACAATATGAGCTTACAAGGAGCATGCTATAAATAAGAAAAATAAAATCTCCCTTCAAAAATAAGTTCAAAATAAAAAGGAGGGTTATAAAATTAATACCACAAACTTACAATTAATGAAAACCATACTCTCTAAAGTTAAAATAAACTAAATAAAAGTTAACTTTCAGAAGTTTAAACTCTAAACTAAAATACCAAAAAACATTGTTTGGCAATAATTAAAGGTTATGTTACTTTTAGTTATCTTATCGTTAACCTTTTTTATGTATTGTACTCGTCTGAGTAGAGTAACACAATGTGTAATGGTTTATATTAATAATATAACTAACAATGTTTACGGTAATAAATCTAAAAATACAAAGTTTTGTACTCTCACCTCACCTGAGAAAGAACAATCCAATAACAGTAATTTTGACAACTGTACACATTTTAATATAGAAATAAAAAGCGAAATAAGTGTTTAACTTAAGCGTGCTGAAAGGTATGTTAAAAATTGATGACATAAAAGGAAACAAGCTTGATACGGAGAGAAGAGGATGCTTGTGGCTTACCAATCTGTTATCCTTTGATAGTGAATGTTATTTTATCTTTACTCCGTATGTCTATATTTTCTTAAGCGACACTTTTCTTTCCATATAACAGTGTAGGTACTGAATTGTTTAGTGAACCCTTGCTAGTGAAGATAAATACAATACAGTCTCAGTAGTAAAATTAGATGAGTAGTAAAATCCAATCAAATTCGCTCATGTCCACTTTGAGCAAATTTTGGGAAATCGCCAAAAACTGTTTGTAAAATAACTTTTGGTTTAAATAAGTTTTTATTTGTTAATACAGGTTTGAATAACTCTAAATGAAATGAAATGAAATGAAATGAAAAAATGCTTTTATTTTTAAACATAAACATAAACAAAAACAACTTATATTGCTCGCATTAAGATGGCAATGATCATACGACCGTCTTGCCTGGTTGGTACACTACTGAGAATCAAAAACAAACAAAAAATACTTAAATTAAATTTACAAAACAAATCAAATAATAATAAAAGTAACTTAAATAATAATAATAATTATAATTGCAAAGATATCCAATATACAAATTATGCACATATTTCAAATGTAACCCCCCCCCCCCAACAAAGGTAAAGAACTTAAATCTGCAATTTAATAATTAAATTCACTAATCCAATTCCACCTGTACTGCCATGCCTGCCTCAGAAATCCTGCAAGCCGCACCCAATCCTCACCATTTAAATAACTTAAAAACTTCTCTCTAGATAATTCCGGCAAATTAAGCCATGCTATTCTTATCGACCTCAAGATTGGACACCTAGCCACAAAGTGAAAACATCCTCAATTTCACCCAGATTGCACAGTGAGCAATTATAATTAATATTTTTTATCCATGGCTTATAATTTAGGTGAAGCAATTCCCCTCGGCATTTAAAAACCCATCTAATTACATTTATGTTAATATCGTTAATATCGGCAAATCTAAAATAAGCCCTGTCTTTCAACTGCAAACAAACATTTCTGTAGGTCGAGTGATAAATGGAAGCCTCAGCTGATCGAACGCACCTTTGCCCCATATTAATTCGTATCGCATTTAGTAATCGAAAAAGCTGATCCCCCCACCCTCCCTGTAACCCTGGCTCGACAGACAATGCAACAGAATGCCTCTCTGCCAACAATTGCCATTCCCTAAACCAACACAAGTTTTTACTTATAATTTGCTTAGCTAATATGTTAGGAAGCCTGTTTGGCGACATTTTAAAAACCCTTAACATGTACTTTATGTTCAACTTCAACGTAAACAAATAAATCTGTTCCTGGTTTGTTTCTATATATAACATATAGCTAGGGGTATTTGGCGGTAAACCTAGAATTCGTTTGATAAAAAAACGCAGCAACTGTTCGACTGTGTCGTATTGGCGGTATCCCCACACCTCCGCCCCATAACACAAAATAGACCGAGAAACCGCTTTATAACATTGAAATTTTGAATTTAACGCCACGTATTTATTCCCCATTAAATTTGCCCAAACATAATTTATAGCCGTTTTAGAAGCAGAAAGCTTTTGACTTAGATGCGTTTGGAACGACAATGAAGGTGTAAGAACCAATCCCAAATATTTATAATTATTAACACACTCTATTTCCTCCCCCTTATAACGCCATTTTTCTCTTCCCAAACTACCCCCATTTCTAAAAACCATTATTTTTGATTTTTCTAAATTAATCTTTAACTTCCAGGTGTCACAATAGTTTTCCAAGTTATTAATCATATACTGTAATGTTACCGCTGTGGGCGCTATCAAGACAATGTCATCAGCGTAGAGTAACACTCTCACTTTAGTATCTCCAAACAAACATCCCCCACCAAGGCACTCATCAAGATCATTCATAAACAATGAAAATAACAACGGGCTCAATAGACATCCCTGTCTTAAACCTTTACTTGTATCAAAACATTCGGAAACCCTATCCCCGCACCAAACCCCTGCTCCCGTACCGTTATATACATTTTTTAAAACGTTTACCATTTTTGTTGAAATACCCAAAGAATACAATTTATAGAATAAGGCTCTCCTGTCAATCCGGTCAAAAGCCGCCAAAAAGTCAACAAAAAAACAATATAGCTTACCCTTGCTTAACGAAAGTCGTAATTGTATCATGGACGTAAGGTTAAAGATATTGTCAACAGTAGAGTACCCTTTACGGAACCCTGCTTGAAACTCATTAAGTATGTTTTTTCTGGTCACCCACTTATCTAATCTGCTTAAAATTACCCCTGTAAATATTTTGGCAATGGCATCCATAAAGCATATTCCCCGATAATTAGTTACATCATTAATATCACCCTTCTTATGTAAAGGATATACAATTGATTTTTTAAAACAATGTGGAACCTCACTCTTATGCAAAATTAAATTAAAGAGTTTTTCCATTTCTATTAATAATGAATCCGGGCTCTGTTTGTAGAATTCATAGGGTATTCTGTCAAACCCTGGTGCTTTGTTATTTTTTGCAGTTTTTAATACTGACTTTATTTCGAACAGTTGTATACGTTTATCGAGAAAAACATCTTCATAAAAAGGTTCAGCATAAAATATAGGATGATCAGCAATCGGTGGATCGAGCAGCGTTTTAAAATGGCTAATCCAGTCTTCAGTACGAATTTTGTTCCCCACATTATGAAATTGCCTCTTAAATCTTTTTACCGCCTCCCAAAATTGTTTTGAATTTTTCACATCTTTAACCTTTTGCACTAAATCCGCATTGTATTGCTTCCGCTTTCTTGACCGTATAATAAAGTATTCCCTATTAGCTTCTAAATACAAATTTCTAGTATAAATATTATTATTATTTCTATACAGATTCAATAACTTAAAACCTCTTCGCCTAGCCAAATCACACTCTCTATCATACCAAGGTTTTTTGGGCACAAACTTCCCCCTTCCCCTTTTATTGTTATTATTTTGATGCGCTGCACTCCTCACACACTCTGTAATATTATTTAATAATGTGTTTATATCAGCCCCCTCTTCAGGAATAAGATTTGAATTAATTCTTCCCTTATATTTCATATCATCCGTTGCGGTCCCCATTAATTTTGGCAACAATGGAAAACTTACATCACTACTACTGAAACCTAATTTCGTAACAATTTCTAACTCTATTGGCATATGGTCTGAACCAATATATTTGTTTACTGCGAAATCCTTAACAAACTTCAGACAATCTAATGACACAGCCGCTAAATCAATAACTGAAGAGCCTATTGCACTAATCAAGGTATATTCTCCCCTTTTATCAGATAATGTTCGGCCATTTAAAATTACAAAACCATTATTTTCACAGAATTCCAAATATTTCTTCCCTCTCAAATTTAAAACATTATCTTTGGAATTTCGGTTCTCTTCAATGTTAAACAACCCACCAATAATATTAACGTCAACAATTTGTCTATCGGCTATCCTTGCATTACAGTCTCCCATAATAATAATTGTTTTGTCTTGCTGTGAAAGAACAAAGTTTGATAAAGCTACAAAGTCCCTATCCCAAAAATTACAATTTAAATATACTGGCCCAATATGAACAAAAAAATTATTTTCTATCCTAAGCCTAATACTAGTTAAAGAATCACATTGCGTAAAATTAATGTTACTTATGAATTTTGATTCTAAATTTATTCCATATAAACAGCCTCCTATATAGGCCTTCCTGCTCCACTGCCTTTAATTGCTGGAGCAAAACTAATTTTAAACTTACTAAAATATTTTTTTGCTAAATCAATATCTTTTTCCATTAAAAATGTTTCTAATAAAATGAAAATGTCATACCTTGACAAATAATTAACCAACTTGTAATCAGTCACTTTATCTCTCAAACCTCTAACATTATAACATACAATTTTTGCGCTCTCAACACTTTCCTTGCATACTTCAGGAGATGTCTGCCGATTGGTGCGGTTGCTGCCTCCTCACTTGTTTGCCACGTCCTCCTTTTCTCCAGGCGACGGCGGTGGACTCCCGCTGTTCTCCAGTCCTTCAACGAAATTGGTGATGTCGACCTTCAACAATTCTTTCAGCTTGCTGCATCCATCCTCCGTCCCAGCCATCAGTCTACCTCCTGTCCAAGTGAAACTGCATCCTTCGACAGTCAGTCTATCGAGTATCAGCGGCATCCGACGCCTACCCGCTAATCTCTCCAATTCCTTTCTCACAGCCATGAGGCGATTTCGTCTCTTTCTAACTTCTTTCGTGTAATCTCTATATACAAAATAACCTGTTCCTTTTAGGAGTCTCGCGTTACTCATTATCCAGTTTAAATCCCTGTCATCCGGAAAATGCGCTATTAATAAACCATAACTACCTTTTGGATGTGCACGGTTTACCCATACATTTTCATGACACTGCAATACATTAACACAAAAAGTTTTTATAATTTTTCTACAGTCATCACCTCGGTTGTGCTTAATTCCTTTGAACACGAGATTATTTCTACGGGACCTACCTTCTAGATCATTTAATTTATCAATAATTTTGGATTCACGTTCTTTAATAACAGTAATTTCTTGTTTCAAAAATTCATTTTCTGATTTAAGAATGTTTATATCTTCTGCTAAACAATTAAT
Organism: Philaenus spumarius; assembly: GCA_018207615.1. NCBI lineage: Eukaryota > Metazoa > Arthropoda > Insecta > Hemiptera > Aphrophoridae > Philaenus > Philaenus spumarius. The sequence continues at coordinate 59,754 of JAGFPH010001270.1, forward strand.
ATCGTCCTTCGTTGCAAGAGTTTTCAATTTATTATCCAGTAACGTACTCGTGGCCGCCATTAGTTCGTCATGTGACATTTCCCCAACTTTATTATCGCCCATTTTTGAATCTGGTGACGTACTCAATTTCTGTCGTTTAACACTAGCACTTATTTTTGGTGAGAAGAAATATTCGATTTTCCTACTCTCCATAAAGTTCAAAATAGAAACGCAGTGTATGTGTGTTTTTAGTTATCCGGTTGGCAAGAGCCCGGCCACAGTCCAACTTGCCTATAACCCGTTTGATTACGTTTAGGTCTCTTCAAACTAAACCTGCACTTACGATGCGGCACGAACGCAACTACACTGTTTTGTACACAAACAATGATTAATCCTTCCGTAAAACTTCATCACACCTAACCACTGATATTAACATTACTCTTTGCACTCAATTTCAACAACTTTCTTCAAAAATTATCACTGAAATTACATTAAATATATAGAGGACACAAAACCTGGTGTTCTCCATTTGCAATCAGTGTTGCCAACCTGAATAACTCTAAATATATAACTACATACAGATTTTTTGATAAATTTTGGCTAATAGACCCGTAATTACGTTTTAAAATTTGGACATGTTCTTATTTGATTGGATTTAATGGACATGTTGTTTTTTGATTGAACTACAAATGGACATGTTTGTTTTTGATTGAATTGAAAACAAACAAGCTTCAGATAGGCCTAGTGTGTTTAAAATAATTACAAAAAGTTCAATGTTATAATATTTTATTAGCCCACTAAAAGCAACAGCAAAATAAGCATATTGATGAAATTGATCAAAAAAAAAGGTAATGCCAGTGTCTTTGGGACATTTTATTTAAATGTGGAGTCCAACATCAGGTTCTAAACAGTCACAGTCATGTTCATCATTACTTTCAACTGGTAAATCTTGATTATTGATGATGGTATTGTACCATGATAACAACTCATTGTCTTGCCAGTTCTCGCCATACATGATAACCAGCAACGCCTCGATATCCTTCTTTTTTGCAGGTTTGATCGGTCTGCCAAGCGGAAGCACCTCTAAGTCTGTTGTAAAAGCTCTTCTACTTGACCACTTTTTCTTCTGTAGATTCTTGTATGTCTCACAGTCACTTTCAAATCTAAAGTTCTGAGCTGCTTTAACTGTAACAACTGGCACTTCACGCATTCTTTGATTCATGGTGTAAGTTTTCTTGATGCATATCCTTTTTTTGTCTGAAATCATGTCAATATTTTTAAAACGTTCAGACAAACTTTTCGCATTAGACAAAGTCCAGTCTGTGCCGAGCATACGCACTTCACCAACAGAACTGTACACGCTATGGTATTCTTCTTTTGTTACTAAGGTAGGGTGCTTTCTCAACAATTGTTCAACCCTTCCAAACACCCTGTCTGCTGGTAGGAAGCTATGTCCTCGGACCGGAAAGGTAATCACAATTTCTTCAATTTTGTTTTGTGCAGTTCCTAAATAGTACATTAAGGTGTGAATAAGAATATTGTTCTTATTCTGGCTGCCGCACCCATCACAGAACAAATTCAGCCGTGTTGTGTTGCCAAAATCAAAAGTGGTTAAGAAATGTAGAATTGCAGAAGATATTTCAGTTGATCCTCTTCCTGCCAGCTCTTCAGTCCATGAGTAAAAAACCGGATTCTTAGCACTGGAATCAACAATACAAAAAGAGTACAAACTAATTTGTCGTCTGTAAAATGCCTCTTGGATTTGTGTTTTGGGTAAAGGTTGAACTTGTTGCAGATCAAAGCATAAAGTGATCTCATTTTCCTTTTTTCCCCTTAAAAGGTCATAAAAGGCTTTAGCCCGCAGTTTATGTATTCTCTTTTCCATGACAAGTTGGCTGATTACTTGAACATCCTTATCATGTTTGGCCTTCTCCACTTTTAACTGGGTATCTATTTTACTGCATGTGCTACATACATCAGAGGCCGGTGACTTAAAACCTATGTTAAAAGTATTAAAAACTCTCCTAAACATTGTCTTTTTCACTTTAAGATCTTCACCTACTGAACCATTGTATGTTTCCCATAGTTTTTTTATATTCAAGTCATGGTGGAGATAAATTCTCTTCGATTTTTTTCGGTTGTAGTGGCTTTCTTTTACTTTCAAATTACTCAAAAAAACCCGAACTGATTCCTTCTTGGCTGCAGACATTTTGCTCTTCCTATCACCACCCCTATTATCCTTTATAATACCACCTTCTTTAATTCTTTTGGCAATATTGTTCAACCTGGTTCCTTTTACCATGGTAATATGCATAAACAATTTCTTACAAATAGAAATTACTTTGCCAGTAGTTGAAACTATAGAATATTGTAGACCAAAGTTTTTAGGCTTTGATGTAGGCCTAGGCCTAGGCCTCCGTCTTTGCACATTCCTTAGGCTAATCCAGCTAGCTATAGTGGTATCTTGAATATTTTTGTCAGGAATCTTATAAAGAATATTTCGAACATGTAAAGCATCTCTAGGTCGCACTTTTTTACATTTCATAGTCTTATTCATGTGATTACAAGGGTGAAAAACTCTCGAACCAGTCGGAGCACTGTATCTTTTGATCTTAGCTAAATGTTTAGCACTTAAAGTCTTTTCCTTCTTGCGTGAACCTTGATTGGCTTCACCTACACTTACTAATCCCTCTTCATCCATTGTACACAAATTTAATTATCAACTTTAACATTAAACTTTGTCAAAACTGAACTTTCACACACAATACAAACAATGTTTACTCGCCAAACATAACCTCGAAACGTTACAAGCAATCAGTGCAGACACAGTCACGTGACTCAAATAAAGCGCTGCTATTGGCTGAGCGGACATGTTGTTTTCTGATAGAACTCACCTGTGGACAAGTTCTTTTTTGATTTGGGACTCTGATTTTCAACACTTAATTTGAAAGGGACATGATTTTTTTAGAACGAAACTGACTCAACAATACAATAGAAACCATCATGTACAATATGAAACAGCTGCTAGCTGAAATTTTTATTTTTTTGGACATGTGTGCATTTGATTGGCACCTCCTCAGATATTATAATAAGTAAACAAAGTCGAACGGACACCTTGAATGTAATTTCATTTTTCTAAATAGAAATATGGTCATGCGATGCATGGTTTCATCGGAAATATGGATCTTGAAAAATGCACGTTGATATCTCAACCGATTCAAATTTACTTTCATTCAAATTACTCATTTAATAATGTTAATGTTTAATGCAAACTTGTTTTAATGTCTTTGTTTTATCATTGTTGATGTCTTCCAGTTAATTTAATTACATTTAAAAATTTACATTGTCACATAAATAAAAAAAAACTAATGCTGAGAAAATGTTGTTTATATACATGTTTATAAAATGAATGTATATAAATGCTGATATTTTTATCTTGAAAGACATTATAGTTATATGACAGTTAAAAATGTATAATGAATTTCACCCACCTTATAGATTAAAGACCTTACAGGCACCGTAGTCAAAATTAAAAACAATATCAGAAATGTATTTCACGTTAAAACAATAACACGCACAAACCATACATACATAACAAAAGTATAGGTAAAACCGAAAAAGCGTGTTCAGAAGAAACTAAATTGTATTGCAATCACAACTGAAATAAAAAAGCACATGTTTTATTTAATGTATTAACATTATTTAATTACACAAGTTTTAGATAATTCATTTAATTTTGTTTCTGTCAATTATTATTAACACCTTTAGTAACGAAATATGTATAATCATACCATTGGATTTGTTACACGTTCCTGTACTTAGGAAAAATGTGGCCAACATTTCTAGAAAATACCCTGAGTGGTATCGTTTTATACGTCTTTGTTTACGGGAAAACAGATTTTGACAGTTAAGGTGTCGTAGCGCGTAGGGGTCACAATTTCGGAGTCAACATTTTGAAAATACATTGTGGGGTATCGTTTGATATGTTTTTCGGTACGGGAACACATAGTTTTACAGTTAGAGAGTAGTAGCGAGTCTGGGTCATGATTTTGGAGTCAAAATTTTGAAAATACAAGTGGGATATCGTTTTATAAAAAAAATTTACTTCTTCCGCTTGCACAGACTTACTAATACGCAACAAATTTTTTGTTTGTTATTTATGTAACAATTGTTGCGCCAATGTCTTGCACATTTAACCAACTTATATATGCATATTTTTAACTGCATTTAACACGTTAATAATATACATTACAAATTTGAAGAAATCATAAAGAGTTTGTCATAAAATATTATATTTCAATAATCCTGTATATACTGTAACTTAACATCATACTTATCTAACTTAACAGTTAGTCTTAATTCAAACCTTTTGATTTATTGTCAAGTAGGACTATATATTTTGTAATTTTATTTTTATTAGGTTTATTACCCAACAAATAAACCTATTAAATTTATATTTTATTTTCAGTTTTAAATGTAAAATGTAAACCTTAATCTAAATTCTAAACAATTGTGATGTTTAGTCTAACGTTAAACAAACAGAAGTATGCAGAAGTAAACTTGCAACACTATTTAAAAAAAGTGATTCACACTTACGCTGATATTAAGCAGAATATTAATTAAACAGTTTAATTAGGTAACTTGATGCCGAAGCACGTTTAGAATTTATAATAACGTTTATGTTTAAATACTAACGTCACCGAAACCAACCGCCGTTAAATATTCTTTATATTTGTGTACCAAGTCAGCATCTGCACAGCCATGAGTTCCAACTGATGTTATCTTTATAATATTTTTGATAATTTACAAACTAACTTACTACACAATATTTTACATAATTAAAAAATACGTAAAGTAAACAAAACATTGAAACAAAAAGAATAAATTTCTGGGAAAATGTAATAACTAACTTCTACGGCTTCAGTGACTTCGTCACTAATATGAATATCATACATTTATGTAAAATAGGGAATGAAATGGATTCATGGGAGGAGTTCGCTATTGACAAACAGTATTTATTGAATGATAAGGTTTAGTTTCAATCCAATGTTGTATTTGACACCTTAATTGACATGGGGAATAAAAAAAGCACCTTTCGTTCGCGAAAACCACCAATTCGTACCAAGCATAACTTCAGTAGTCGGCCTACTCCTGCCCGGGCAACATGTGTCTATGCAACTTGTATAATGGTATACATTTTAACCAAAAATAAATTATAATTGATATTTGCACTACGGAAAACAGTGTTGTCTATTCACTGACTCAGGTTTATTCTGTAAAAGTGCATGCATACATGCAGAGCGTGCGGGTGCCTTCTGGTTGACCACACGACCATATCTTATTTTGATCATGTTGTTAATAATATTTACACTTCTTGTTAGTGGCTTTTAGCATAACACACTATTCAAACCTAATTGAATATCTTATGTATAATGTTTCCTTTAAATTAATTTCAACTTGGTATGAATCAATATTATTAGATGACATTACAACCGGTTCTAGGTTCATTACAAAATAGTATAATATAGCTGAATATAGTAATCTAACAACCTCTGATCTGATATAACTTAAAATTTGCTAATTTAAACTTGATATATTTTTATCTTTTAGTACTTATTAAATAATTTAGATAGTATATATTTGAAAATTTAAAATCAGAAAACGTGATAGAATAAAACTTGTAAACAGAATCTCACAACTAATACGTTTATTACTCAAACGCGTTTCAACGACAAAGTCGCCATCTTCAGTGATGGTCAAACTATAACTAACCTCAGAAATCGGCCTATACATTTTGTTTATTCAGTTTATTTAAAATGCAGTGCTATTGTATTTCTTATTTAAATGATACGAACTATGTTGTACCCAGTTTTATTACGTAAATTGTTTCGGATTATCAGGTGATGTAGACCTATGTTAAAACTAAAATCTAGGAAAACAAAAGAAGCTAATTTTTTAAGTTGTCTATATCATGATTCAATTAAATCTGATGAAGAAATTCTTTTGTTTTTTTTATTGATAACACAAATTTTTATGTATCATTTTTTTTATGTAATACATTTTTAACATCTTTCAATATTTTTAGTGTTTAAATTACATCTGTATTATGTGTATATCTTAAATATCTTCTTACATTCTCACTATAAGTGCTTCCTTGCAGCAATTCAATATTCTCCCTTTATACTTATACTAGCTGACCCGTACGGCGTTGCCCGTGGTGGTTGGTATTTTCAGTCTTTTTAACGTAATTGTATTCTTTTTAAGTGTTCAGTCAGTGAGTGGTATTTGGCTTTTATATATATAGATCTTAAATAATAAAAGCACTATTGTCATAATAATAAAAGATCTGAAATTATGATTTTAGAAACTTTGATCCCCCCAAACCCCTCCTAAAATTTCGAAATTTTTCATACCCTTTCTTAGTGAGCACCTATGGCCCTAGAGGAAGCTACATACCAAATTTCATTCCAATCTGTTCGGTAATTTTGGAGGGAGAAATCGTGATTTAATAATTATTGCCCCCCCCAAACCCCCATAAAATTTCCAATTTTTTAAAACCCTTTTTTAATGAACACTTATGGCGCTAGAGGAAGCTACATGCCAAATTTCATTCCAATCCGTTCGGTAGTTTTGAATAAATCGTTGTTTAATAACTTTGATCCCCCCAAACCCCCCTAAAATTTAGAATTTTTTCAAACCCTTTCTTAGTGAGCACCTATGGCCCTAGATTAAGCTACATACCACATTTTATTTCAATTCATTCTTAAGTTTTTGAGAAATCATGATGAGTGAGTGAGTGGTATTTCGCTTATATATATATAGATTGGTAAGTGCAAAACAGCAGGACGTTAAA
>JAGFPH010001270.1:66685-93431 GCA_018207615.1 Philaenus spumarius
CCGTACGGCGTTGCCCGTGGTGGTTGGTATTTTCAGTCTTTTTAACGTAATTGTATTCTTTTTAAGTGTTCAGTCAGTGAGTGGTATTTGGCTTTTATATATATAGATCTTAAATAATAAATGCACTATAATAATAAAAGATCTGAAATTATGATTTTAGAAACTTTGATCCCTCCAAACCCCTCCTAAAATTTCGAAATTTTTCATACCCTTTCTTAGTGAGCACCTATGGCCCTAGAGGAAGCTACATACCAAATTTCATTCCAATCTGTTCGGTAATTTTGGAGGGAGAAATCGTGATTTAATAATTATTGCCCCCCCAAACCCCCCTAAAATTTCCAATTTTTTAAAACCCTTTTTTAATGAACACTTATGGCGCTAGAGGAAGCTACATACCAAATTTCATTCCAATCCGTTCGGTAGTTTTGAATAAATCGTTGTTTAATAACTTTGATCCCCCCAAACCCCCCTAAAATTTAGAATTTTTTCAAACCCTTTCTTAGTGAGCACCTATGGCCCTAGATTAAGCTACATACCACATTTTATTTCAATTCATTCTTAAGTTTTTGAGAAATCATGATGAGTGAGTGAGTGGTATTTCGCTTATATATATATAGATTGGTAAGTGCAAAACAGCAGGACGTTAAACCAAAAAAAAAAAAAAAAAAAAAAAAATTAAAACGTAAAAAAATTTTTAGTTTTACAAGTTATTGTATTAAAAAAAAGTAAATATCCGTTAATTAGTCGTTCACTAACTTGTAAAGAAGTTTTGCAGGCCAACTAAAAATATGGTATTTTGTTGTGGTAGTGATACATATTGTGTAAAATCCAGAAGAAAAAATATGCAATTTGAAACAAGATTTGTTGTCATTGAAAATTACCTTTGAGATGTTACCCAGTACGATAGAATCGAAACAATGTTTTATCGAACCTTTACCCGTAAAATTAATTGTACAATATGATTTCAGTTTTGGTTAACATGCATTATAACTATGTTGAATGATATTGTTGTATCTTTTATCTGTTTCAGAGAAACCTGATGGAGATAGATGTACAAAAGAGTGATTCATTATATTGTCTGTATTGTTAAGAGGTTTGGGTTGATAAATTATCAATCATAATCATAAATTATTAATCATAAAGGAGGTTAAGTAATCATAAATTATTGATCATGATTACTAGTTTTAAAACTTTATACATGGATTATAATAATTTAAAAAATTGTGATTTTATATTTTAGTAATTGTTAAGTAAATTTGATTTCAACATACTTGTAAGATGCATCATGAATTTCGAAATGCTATAATATTCTTAGTTACATTAAGCAAGTTAACGTATTTGCTGGAAATCTCTTGCAAGAAATCCTTTGCTAGAGATATTTGAACTTGTTTCTTTGAACAAACTCGGTAAAAAATGCTTTCATATCCTTTTCACTTTTTTACTATTTTTATATCTAATATTTTTACCTTACAGTGATAACATTTATTTTTCACATTTTGTAGTTTAAGTATTTTTTAAATATATTTTATTATACATAATTTTAAGCTTCCGTAATGATACATTATTTAAAAACATTTAAAATAAAATAGTAGACTACTATATAATTTTAGCCTAGACCTAATTATTTGAACGTTTGATCCTTACAGCGCAGCGACGAATATTGCATGTAATAATTATTAATAATAAAGTTCCATTTTCTTCATATTATGTTATACAAATTTTTAAAGAATTTATAAATATTAAAGTATTTCAATTGAAAAATTTAAAAATTTTGAAGAATTGGAAAGTAACGATGTTTTAAAAATTAAGTACAATTAATTTCTTCTGAGAAATAGTCACAGTTTTCAGAGTAGTCTACTCCAACTAATTCTATGTTATAATTTGCTATTTACCAAAGCAAAATAGACAAACCTCATGAAATTATCCGGACAAATATGCCTAACTCTCTACATATGCGGAGAATAAAATCCCGCAATATGTTCTTTTCAATTTATTTTTTTATCTATAGTAATTTCTAAGTATTTAAGGGTCTGCTCTAGTAAACGAGAAAGCAACCGGAAACGAAAGCGCTTCTCACTATATCCCTATCTAAACAGTGCAATTTCTTGCAGCTGCACGCTTTGACATTGCCTCATTTCAAACCATTTTGTAAATCTACTTTTTGTAATTGAGTGTTGATAGAAAAACTGAATATTCTTTATACAATTTCTTATCCGGCTTGCAAATTATTTTTCATTATTAATTTTTTATCGTCTTAGGAAAAAAATTCAAACTTTGTACTTACAACATGTCAATTACGTAACAAATCAAAAGCATTTAAAGAAAAATAAATTTCAAAACGAATGCGTATTGTGACTGTGCTTAAAATGAGACCTTGCAAACAATTTTATGGTAAAAAATAAACGAAATAAATGGTTTGAAATTTAACATTGCTCTCATGGGATAAAAATCCAAGATGGCCGCCACTACAGCAGACCCTTAATGGTATCTACTTGCATGGCTTCAATACAGACAATGCATTTTCCCAGTGTCCTTCAAACATTTAGTACTTTTACAAATTACACAATTAGTTAAAAAGATTCAGAAAACAATTAATTATACAAAATTGGTGAAAATCAGATGTCAGATTTATCAGAAGTATTATTTTGTCTGTAGCACATTAGAAGTAGTAATGAAAAAATATGTTTAAGCAAATAAGTTTGAATATAGTTGTTAATGAAATGAAATGCACCTGCTTTACTTTAATAGTGAATTGCACCAATTCATCAATAAACTAACACAGAAATGTAAAATATTTGTTGCACACATTTCTAATTAACTCATATTTCATCATTGCAATCCGACGGAGGAAAGTTGAGTCAACAAAAGGAAGCGAACTATAAATTAATAATACCGATATAACTCCAGCTAAAAATCCTTCATAGTTTATTTGAGGAAAATATCTTGTATTTTATCCAGATAACTCATATTTTATAGGTCAAACTAGGTGTTAAATTGGATCCGAAAATTGTAAATAGGCGTATACAATTACAATTTTAGTATAGTATGTTTTATAACTTCTCCTTTTGTATAAAAGTAATACACATATAAGTAAGGAAAGGGGAAATATAAACTCAACTATACGTTTTCCTCCAATTCAGTTAAAACCAGTAACTCAATTACTTAGATAGTTTTGATTTGTACAATTAATATTGGAAATATTTTAAAATATTCAACGGCACATCATTCCGTAAAACAAATTGATATACTTTACACTCTATGACGTATATTAAGATATACATTTTAGGTACTATCATTACCTATAGTACAAATTTAGTTTGAAAATCATTAAAAAAATAATCACTTTATGAGTATTAGGATCTTAGGAAATATGAGGAAATACATAATAGAGATAAAATAATATTCACTAACAACAGATAACGGATTAGTAAACCACAAGCATCCTCACTCTCTCCATATCGAACCTGTTTCCTTGTATCTCATGAATAGTTAACTTGGCATTTCAGCATGCTTAAGTTAAACCTTGATTTAACTTTTAATTGAGATATGTACAGTTGTAAAAATTATGTTGGTTTATTCTTTCTCAGGTGAGGTGACAGTACCAGACTTTTACTTCTACTACCGTAGTTCTGTACAATTAATATTGGAAATATTAAAAAATATTATCTGTTATGGAAATTGTGTATTTTACACTGTTAAATTCGCCCAACGCAGAAATAATAATTTAAGTGAGCACATAGTGTAAGGTTTCATTTATAAACCCAAACACTAAATAATGTATTCAAGTAAATTTAGTAACACTTTCAAAATTAAAACACATTCTTAACCAAAAGTTATACCTTACTCAAATGAGATTTTAAAGATTTACGTTTAGGTTAATTAATTATTCTCCCTCACAGCGAAGCCTAATGTAATATTACAGAGAGTGCTCTTAGCGGATACAAAGCTTGTCGTAAGCCTTCTACTTCCACCTCGTGATTTCAGTAATATACATGGTGTTCCAGAACTGCACACTTAAAACTATTGTAGAGATTTATGAACAGGCTGTATATATTATAATATTTGGCTTTTAAGGGCTGAAACAACAAATAAAACAATAAACATTGTTTGCTATAATTTCCTTAAAGCCAGAAAGCTGAAATTTTGTACATTTATTTCTTGAAAAACACATATAAAAGTAAACCAGTTTTACATTTTGTTACGTGCTGCTAAGGGGTGAAAATGTGAAACAACTTCTAAAAACAATAAATATTAATTGGTATTCTTTAATAAAAGCTAGAGAATTAAAATTTGGAACTTATTAATTTTAAGAAAACATTAAAAAACGTAAGCTTATCAATTCTATCCCGATCTATGCATTCGCATATTAAAGACGTAGGCTATCTGGGCATTCTGCAATATTCAGATAAGACTGTGATTTACCAGTCTGCAGATTTATCGGTTGAAAAAGAAGACGCTCTTCACTCTGAATTCTTTATTTTTAATTGATTTAATTTATTTAGCCCACATACCCTGACGAAGAAAATTGACGTGCAGCCATTGAACTGTAAATCCCAACCTAATTGAATACACATGTAATAATTCACTTTCGCGAAATAAAAGATGGAAGAAAATGAGATGATAATTATATATTACAATTATGTAACATAGTGATGCAAAAAATTTACCTTAGCGTAGCACGGGTATTCAGCTAGTGCTGAAATAAATGGACAATAAAAATCATTTAAGAATGAGATAATTGAATGTTAATATTTCTTATTCATAATTTTGCTTTATGTATCTTACAATGAATGAGATGGAAGGAAGAGTTATTAGAGGTATCATTGTCATGATCTTAGTGGTAGCCAATCGTGCAATCCTTGCAAGGTAATATCAACACATTTCAAACTTTTAACACGGCACAGAGAAAAACTAATTTTAGCAAAGTGTGTAGGTGACAATAAAAATTTTAATAAAAAAGAGAGTTTGAAAAAACAAATGTGTTTTTCTTGAAAAGAGAGTCAGGAAATGTTTGAAACTACTACTACTTTTATTGAAACTTAAGAACGCCAATGATATACATGCTCGAATAAATTTCGACATCGTTATTGAAAGAAACCAATTTTGTATACTATTTGGAATATTTCTATTAATGAACAGTGTCATATTATCTTTTTTATAAACTGTACTTTATAGCTTAGTAAGAATTCTGCCTAAACATCAAACAGCTGGCATTGGAATGACAAATGATACTTTTCTATCTGTATAATTTCTATACACAGTATACAGTGCGAGTGTAAAATATGAAAAAGATAGGGTTTCTCAGTTTCTAAAGAAGATTTATGACAAAATGTTTCACATTTCATTTTAAAAGGAATTCATACTTTGTATAACTTAGTGGTTTTACAAACTTTATAACACCAGTAGTTTTTCCAGTATAGCAGAAATTTAAAAATCTCTAATGGAAACCCATCTTTATATTACGCTAGATTTTATAGTTTAGGAATTTTTAGTCGTGGCGTTGAACACAACCGTTTTAGTGTATTTTATATAAAACATTTTGATTTTTGGAATGCTCCATCTTTTTTTGGGATAGAGATACAATAATAACTTCAATTTAAAAGACACTTGAATGACGTGTTTTATCAAGTCATACCATAAAAAGTACACATTAAATAAAAATATGTTTGAGAGGCCAAACATTTAAAAAATTCTTTGTTAGAAGTCAAGAAACCTGGCAGGTATAATTTTTTAGTAAAACGGATATTATAATTTTTAACGGTAATATGTGTAGAATTTAGAAAATGGAGAAAGATGATTCCAGAGAGAAATTTCTGAACATAAATCGTACTATACTCTTCTGATCAGTTATAAAAGTTTAAACAATATTATTATTGCCATTACCCGTTCAATGAATTTGGTACTGTAGCCTTGATGAATCATTACAAAATATACAATTTTCTCAGCGTCCTTAATTAAATTAAAAACAGAATATATTACGTGTATTAATTTACTTGATCAAGCAAATAATTCTAAAATTAGTTAACTTACAACTATTTAGTACATTACTGAAAAATAAAAAAATAAATTAATAAAGTAATTTGTATATTTTAATAGCACTGCAGGAAGTATGACTAGGAGTTTAGTTATCATATGTTTACGTTATTTTTTACACATTATATATTTATAAGTAAATATTGAGCTTGACTTTTGAGAAGATAAATTGACGGAATAAAACTTAAACACGGAATACCAGAACTAATAAGTATATTATCTCAAACGCATTTAAACGACAAAGTCGCCAGTTTTAGTGATGCACGAGTTACTATACAGCGTGTAGAAAAAGTCTGGAAACGGTTTAATATTTCGTGTATAAAGAAAATTTGAAGGTAGATGCGATTGAGGAACCTACCCTATGTAAAAATACTATTTTGTTAAGATTTCAAAAAATTATCCGTTATCTTGGATCCTAAATTTTTAATATAACTTTGTTTTTTTAAATGGGAAGGTGGTCATGTGATACATCATTTCGATGTAGAATTTCAAGAAAAAACCAACACTCATCTGGGGCAATATCTGAAAACACGATTTCATTGTTTTTTGGCCGCCATTTTCAATCGGTTAAGGATATGGATGTGCAAATTTCACCTTTGGTTCACTCTTGAAATTCTACATCGAAATGATGAATCACATGACCACCTTACCATTTTAAAAAACAAAGTTATATTAAAAATGACGGATCCAAGATGGAGGATAATTTTATTTGAAATCTTAACATAATAGTATTTTTACATAGAGTAAAAATAACATTTCCTCAATAACATTTACCTTCAAATTTTCTTTATATACGAAATATTAAACCCTTTCCAGACTTTTTCTACACCCTGTATAATCAAACTATAACAGTTGCAGTTATATTAGTTGTGAGGTTCTGAGTTCAAGTTGTATTCTATAAAATATCCATTGTATATTTTAGAATACAGTATTATAAAGGCCTAAGGTAATTTCAAGATAAAAGGTTACAATCATACCGGTTCAGTACGTTTATAACTTGCATCAGTAGATTTAATAACGAAAGCTAATATTTCATTGAACTAGAAACATTAAATGAAATAAACAAACTAAAGAAACTTATTTTTTCATTACTCAAAGTTTAGAGATTCCAATAAAAATATGACTATAAAACAGCGTTTCGATTTGAAATTGATATTTTTTAAATTATAAATATACTTAGTCACAGTCGTATGCAGTATGTGTATCATTTTCATCGCTTCTAAGTATTAAATATTAACCTACTTTCCTCAGATAATACTCGCAGTTGTTTTATATGTGATGAATCTCCTTCGTAGTGTCGCACATATTTCTTGCATATGTTGTGACCTACTTCCCGTCTTTCTTCTTTCACTTACAAAGTGTATAATACATTTCCGAATCTTATATGTATAGAAGACGTATATGTTTTATAGCTTTGTTATATCTTACACTTGCATTGTTTATTTTTATTATTTTACAAATAGTTATCTTATATCTAATGTTGTAGTGACGTAAGTTATTTTGAAGATTTATATATGTACGTTTGAAGATTTATTATTTTCAAAGTTAAATGTATATTAAAAAAAATTATATCAATAAATATATTACATTATGTATTTCTTATGGGGATTTTTAGTAACTTTGACCCCCCCAAACCTCCCCTAAAATCGAAAGGGCCCTAGAAGAAGCTACACACCAAATTTCATTCCAATCCGTTCGGAGGTTTTGGAGAAATCGTGATTTAGTAACTTTGACCCCCCCCCAAATCCCTTTCAAATTTCGAATTTTTTAAAACCTTTCTTAGAGAGCACCTATAGCCCCAGAGGAAGCTACATACCAAATTTCGTTCCAATCCGTTCAGTTTTTTGGAGAAATAGTGATTTAATCAATTTGACCCCCCCAAACTCCCCCTAGGATTTCAAATTATTTTAAACCTTTTCTTAGCGAGCACCTAGGGCCCTAGAGGAAGCTACATACCAAATTTCATTCCAATCTGTTCGGTAGTTTTGGAAAAATCGTGATTTAGTAGCTTTGACCCCCGCAAACTCCCTAAAATTTAGAATGTTTTGAAACCGTTTCTTAGTGAGCACCTATGACTCTAGAGGAAGCTACATACCAAATTTCGTTCTAATCCGATCGGTAGTTTTTGAGAAATCGTGATCAGTGAGTAAGTGGATTTGGCTTTTATATATATAGATAGAGTTAGAGATGTGCAGAGTTGAATAAACTATATTATTTTATTTTGAGATGGCGTAAGTGTGTGAGATAATTTTATTTAAACAAATTTCTTAGAGCTCAGGAATTATTGTACTGTTGTCAAAATTATTTGCTTGTAATTAGTAATGAAATGACACAACAACGTTGCTTATGAAATTACTTTAATCTACATTTTAATCATTATAGCGGAACAAAAACTCAAAGAACTCATAAAATCATTGTCAGTTCTTTGACTATTCTATAAACTAAATACTATAAAAAATATGGTTATACCTCGAGAACTATTAAGCCAATATAAAAATGAGTTTAGGGTAAAAAAGAGTTAACATTTTCCAACAACTTTGTAACTGAAGAACAATTTGTTTCTGTAGATTGTCTTTAAAAAATCAAAAGAAGGAATTTTGCAAAACAGCGTGCCTAATTAACAGTTAGCAAATATATTTTCTTTGAAACTGTAATTGAATTACGTAGGCCTACACAATATTAAAATACCAAACTTGACTTGATCCTTTATAACTTTTTACTTTCTCCAACCTATACGTAGTATATGGAGAAAGTATATTAACTTTATATAAAAGACAAAAACGTTGTATAATTAAAAAAATACTCAAAATTATAAAAAATAATTTTTTTTTTTTTTTTTTTTTAGGTAAGTAAGTTTTATTCATCGTATAAAATCATCAGTATAAAAAAATATATAAACTAAACACACTACATATTCTATCAAATAAAAATAAGTATACATACTTTACTGTTCAAAATAATATAATAGGTTCTAATTAGTTTCAAATGAGAAGCAATAAATCCCCGAGGTATATAACACCTGTAAGAGGCAACAAAACAACAAAAATATAACACAAAAGAAAGAAGAATAAAAAATGAAGAAAAACAAAAAATATTTATAATTTAATTACTATTTAAGCGAGAAATCGCAGAGAGAAATGCAGCCGGACCAATCACAATAACAATCACAATTAAGCAGAGTCTAGAATAACTAACTCAAAAATCGGCTTCTACATTTGATTACATTGCATAAGCAATGCAATACATTTTTACAATAAAACTTAACAAAAATACCATTCTAAACAAAAACTACATATTAACTTACATTACTAACCTGTCATTCATTCACACACGCTCAATATCACTCATTCATTCCTTTTACACTCTCAATAACCAACATTAAAAAAGAAATCAATGTTTTTAACTTCAGTTAAATGATTCCTCAATAATCTTATAAATCTAAATTTATTTCCACATATTTTAATATTTTCCGGTAAATAATTAAAAAACTTTGGTGCTAAATATGTATAGAATTTCATAAATACTGAAAGGTTTGGTTTCGGTACATTGACATTAAATTTATTTCTTAATTCTTTACTCCTTGATGTCAAGCTACTATTATTGTTCCCACTCCTGTCAAAGAAAATTTCCAAAACCTTATAAATATATAAACTCCTCAATGGTAAAATATTCAAGGTTTGAAAAAGGGGTGATGTGTGCTCATTTTTCTGCTTGTTTGAAACAATCCGTATGAAATACTTTTGTAAAGTTATAATGGGTTTTACTGTAGTATAATACGCTCCTCCCCAAACTGATAGACCGTACTCTAACTTTGAGCTCACCAGAGCATAGTAAAGAGTCTTTAATATATTCCTATTGCATAGATATTTTAACATATAAAAAACGCGAATGTACTTTATCAATTTATTCTTTAAGTAACTTATATGTGTTTTCCATGTCAACCTTGCGTCAACAAACAATCCTAAGTATATGATATTATCAACCTGTTCTATAGAAAGACACGTGCATTTATTTGAGTTACAATTTATACTATGATACTTTAAGGGCTCAGCAAAGAAGGAACTTCTGGCAATACTGAAAATTATATATTTTGTCTTCGGGCTCATGATCATATAATTTTGCGTGAACCACCAGCGCAAAGCGGATATGTCATTTTGCATTTTTACTTTTAATTGTTCTTCGGAATCAGCTTTATAAAACAAAGCGGAATCATCAGCGAAAGCTACAAGTTCACCCATGAACTTTCCATTGCATAGGCTATTCACATATATTAAAAACAAAGGGCCAGAGAGCACAGACTCCTGTGGGATACCATATTGAGCATGTCCTATATCGCTGTAACTATCGTTTATTATAGTTATCAGACATATTTTAGATGGAAATGGAGTTTGATTCAACCAACTACATGTTGGTACTTATTACGTAAAATACTAAAAAATAGTTATGTTAGTAGTTCTCTCTCTGAAATATGCTCTCTGAGATTATGACCTCTGTTTGACTATCTTTGATAACTAACTATTATAGGCTGAACCACAACTACACCTAACTAATTTAACTATTTAACTATTTTCCTACATGTAATTTAATTTAAAAAATAATCGTATTTAAAGTTTTCACAAGTATTTCCAACTTGAGAGGTTTCAAATTTGCTTTAGCCTGTATAAAACAATCATAAAACGTTACAAAAGAACGCGATGTAAGGTTTCAGGAATAACCCCAGACATTCAGGGAATTGTTCGCTCAAGTAAATACCGTAAGCCTATTAAAATGAAAACACATTTGCAACATGTACTTTACTCAAGCCGGATTGTAATTGAATGACATTAATTATTTCACTTATATTAGTGAAACCCTTCAGCACACGTATATAGCAACTAAAACCTCGCCTTTCTTAATTCGCGTATGTTTACCGTTGTCGATTAATTTTACTTGCATCGAATACCATAGAGTCTACACTGTCAGCATTTGAGGAATTAAAAAACTATAACTTGAATGTACTACAAACTTCACAAACATCTGTAGGGTAGAACTGTTTGGAATTTTCAAACTATTGTTGGCTCATTCAACTAAATTGTAAGTAATACAGCTGGTTAAAAATAATAAATTTATCCTAATACTAATTTCACTGTGTTGATTTGTTATTGAGAGTATTAACGTTTTAACATTGGTTTGCAAAATATTACAACTTAACTCAGAACTAGTTTTACAAATAATTAATTAAATAATATGTAGATTAAACACATTTCCTTAAATATTGTATGTACACATAAACATTACAATAAAAAAAAGTTATCTTGTGAGAATAAATACAAAATTTTGTAATTACTTAATTACTTAATGTATCACTGTGACTATTTTCACTATCTAATAAACACACACACATTCAAATATTGATACTGAACCTTTTCAAATCGTGATATTTCAATACATCTAAAGTGCATTATATATAAAATTGAAGTAGTGATAGGAAAATAACAAATTATACTTTTAATAAAACACATATAAAAGAAATTATATAATTGGTAAATAAAATGACATTTAAGTTCTGTTTCGACAGTTTTCAGATGGTGGCAATATGAACAGTTGTTAGAAAAATGTATAGAAATCTTCAATGGAAGTAAATGATTATGGACATTTAAATTAACTGAATGATAGTAGTACAAAAAACTATAGGCTTATTAGAATTAGCTGGGAATGCCAGGTCCTGTGCTTTCTCATTATTTGATGTTTTTTAAATACTGTAAAACGTTTTATTACTTTGAACGGAATCAAATAAATGCCTTGAGTACATTATTAAGCACACTAATTATTTATTATTCGCTACATTTGTATATTAAATTGAAAAATAATTTATTGATATACACTTTTATCACAAACTTATCGTTTTAGAATACATCCAACTAATAACAAAATTTCAAACTCGATATAATTAAATTTGTCTTAAAGACTATAAATTTAAAATATACAAGGTATTTAAAATTATATAATATAGTTTGGCACGCCTAGCAAATTATCAATATATTCATAATTACATAATTTATTATTTAAGTACAGTTTTTATTTAAAAGAATGTTGTACAAATAAATATATTTCAAGTATTAGTTTAACATACAAAAGGGAACGAAATTATTTTGCAGAATGTAAGTGATGGATCGTTGCAATTTGCTTCGAAAGTGGGATTATAAATTCTGTTCCTTTCATGTTAAATTTATTGTCAATATAATTCATGTGAAATAATTTGCTAAATAAAGCAATGTTAATTAATCTTAGCCTATAATTTGAAATGCAAATGGAATAGCCTGACTTAATGAGTACATTGTGTATATTACTTTTTTTTTATTAGAAAGCCGGCAGTTTAATAATATTGTATTATTATTAAATGCGAATATACTGTAAATATGAATCATCAGTTATGGTATACAAATGATATGTTGGCGTCTGTCTTTTGTAAACTTGTTTTAATATAATATTTTGATAGCGTTTTTATTGTAAGTTATAACATGTTAATAATTCACTTAAATAAATAACAAATTCACAGTTTCACGACAAAGATGCAGTTTCAAGATTTCAGAGAAAGACTGACATGCACTTAATGGTTTCGGTCTTAAGATAACATTATACCATCAATACCTGTTTTTTTTATTTCCAATGTCGTTTATAACGTCACTAAATATTTATAGTTGCCTAATTTAAAAATATAAGGAATTTTGATCAAGATAATGCCAATAATAATTATTAAACCGTGCCTCGACAAATACGTTAAACGTTAGTTGCTTCTTTTAACCAAAACGAGAGATCGGACATTGTTAAGTATTCCATTTATATTATTTAGACAACTGTATATTGTTGTAAATGCTGCGAAGGTTTGTGTCAACTTATTGTCATTTAGTTTAGAAGACAATTAGTTTCGCAGGAATATTAAAGAAAATATAAATTGTTGCATGTTTTAATAAATTCATACTCTTGACTACATGTTTCTGCCAAACAAGACGCCTGTATTCAGTGTCACATCTAGAACTGTAAATTTGATTAAAATGTAATCACCCAAACCACGAAAACTTTGTTGTGAACTGGGGGGAATATACAGGGTCCTTCAAAAGTTAGTTTACGATTTGAAGCTGTGGTTTGTTTTATTTGATGTCCTATCCCAGAAAAAACAATTTGTTATGTACAAATAATATAGTAGCGACTTTTTAAAACATCAGCGGTTATTTTTATTCATTTTAGTTTGTCGTCATACTATTGAGTTTCCTAATTTTTGCCTAAATTCAAACATTAGAATCTATTGGGTGGTAAACCATTCGGTATGAAACTAAAACGCCCATACAATTGTTGGCAATAATGATTAATATTATTTAATTCTTCAATGGCCTTTACAAAAATGAATCGCTTTGATACAGTGGTTCTGTGAACTATTGTTGCTCATACAATGCTATTAGTGAGTAATGTTTTGTCAAATAACACTCAACCCGGAGAACACAGATTATGAATTCGGCAACGTCCATATACCTGTATATCCAGACCTAAATAAATGAATTTTCGGATGTAAGGCTTTTTAAATTATCAAATGTATTAAAAAAAGGAACTGTTGAAGAACTAAAAGAAGGAATTATTCAAGAAGTAACTGTCAACACCTTCAAAAATGCCAACACTCATATCGTTAAGGAATGGCTACTGTTTTTCCATAACACCATTCGCACACAAGTGTAATGTTTAAAAAGTTAAATCTAGGTTATTTAAAAAGTTGTTTAAGTAATTTATTTGTTGTCTAGTGATACATATTTTATTAGATTTATTTTACTTTTTAAATACCATATGTAATGGTTAAAACACGATACATTTTTTACTCAGTTCTTGAATACTTAAAACGTACATAATCCTATTTTGTTTATACTAAAGTTAATACTAAGTACTGTATTGTTAGTAATCTGTTACTAAGTAGTCAAAAATGCATTTATAATGAAACATATACTTTGAATAATGATTTAGTACAACATGTTACAAAATGTAAATAAATAAATAAACATTTTACAAATTAAGATTAAGATATCCAATATACTATTTATTTTCAAACTCTCGTTCACACGTAATATGTTTAAATTTAAAAGTATGAATGGAAGCTAGTATATTGGATAAGAGTTACTGGTTACTGGATTTAGTTGAATACTGTAATAGATATACAGTGAATATGTATTATTACTTTCTCACTATACTATAGTATAGAGAAAGTATAATGATCGCAAAAAATCGATGTTGAGATTTTTGTGGAAATATCCATTTTGCGACCCACTGAGTCCAAAAAAAGTCGTTTTTACAAAATGTTTGTCTGTATGTCTGGATGTATACAAAGCTAGAGTGAAAACTATTTGATCGATTTCAAACAAATTTGCACCAGACATGTCAAGCAGGCCTGTAAAGATACACAAACAACGGTTTTGAAAAATTTAGAAAAACAACCCTTTTTTTGGCAAAAAACCCCCAAAAAATCAGTTATAATTTTTTTATAAAAAAACGGCTATAACGATTTTGATAAAATGTAGCTTATTTGTAGCCCTTAATGTACCCTACCACATGCAAAAAACCGTATCTTTTTAATAATTCTCGTCTAGCTAATAATAATAATAATAACTGTTTTTTTGGGTTTTTTGGCCGAAAAGGGGGTTGTTTTTCTAAATGTTTCAAACCCATTTTTCGTGCATCTATGCAGGCCTAATTGACGTGTTTGGTGCACATTTTTTCGAACTCGATCCAATAGTTTTCTCTCTAGCTAATAATAATAATATTTATTAGTTAATCTCCTACTTTATTCACCTCTCCTACAATTATGAAGTCACCGTGAATCTGTTTAGTAATTTAAATATGTTTGTGAGAAAGTATGTGCCAGTTCCTGGTACCGTTTATTTTTCATAAAATATCAAAAATTCAAAATTTATTTTATTAAAATTTCAAACTTATAGAACTTAATATGCTAACTAACCACAAATACTGTTCTAAAAAAAGAGTGCCTATATACTTCAACTCATTTAATACCTGCATGGATCACCTAAATCTGCATGAACCAGACTATACAAACCAAAACAAATCAATATCATTTTAGGAAACCTATTTTAAGAACACAAATAAATATCAAGTGCTTTCCTTATTTAGAGAAAGACACGGGAGGAAAAAAGTCAGAAAACGGTACACTGATAAAAGAAATTTTTTAAATATTATAAACATAACCTATCCAAATTATATACAAGTATACACAGATGGATCGAAGAATGCACAGGGAGTAGGTGCTGCCATCTATATCCCGTCACTGAATACAGAAAAAAAATTCAGGATAAACTCCATTTCGTCCAGTTATACAGCAGAACTATACGATATTTATAAAACCTTACAAAGCCTTTAAATCAATAAATCACAATCATTGCATTATCTGCTCAGACACACAAGCCGCAATTTTAGGTATTCAAAGTACATACAAGGTGTCAAAAAAGTCTGGGTACGGCTTAATATCTCGATATTTGGGAGTTTAAAAAAATTTAGTTACAGCCATTTTCATTTTTGCAAAATTTATTTCGAGTGGTTGAATTAAATACAGTTGTGTAGCATATCGTTTGAAAGCTTATGTAATTCTGAATCCAAAAAGAATAATAATTAATATTTTAAAAAAAGAAAATAGTACTGTAAAGTGGGGCAAAATCGGAAAATACAATTTCGTTGTTTTTGGCACCCATTTTTAATCGGTTAAAGATATGGATGTGAAAATTTCACCGTTGGTTTTCTCTTGAAATTCTACATTGAAATGATGTATCACATGACCACCGATCACACGTCACATGACCATGATCACATGACATAAAAAAAATAAATTCATTCCAAGATGGCGGACAAAAATTTCAAACTCGCCAAAAAGTAGTTCTTTTATGGTTGTGAATAACTGTTTTTATTTCTACCTCATAAGACTTGTACATTTTGAGATATTAAGGCGTACCCAGACTTTTTTGACACCTTGTATACATATGGCGAAGGAGAAGACTTAATGTTTAACATAATTGAACATAATGTATACTTTGCTGCAAAAATATAGTAATTCAATGAGTCCCGGGCCACTTGGGAATTAAAAACAAAAAAAAAAATACGTAGACAATCGAGCTCGTTAGGCAACACAACAAAATAATATATGTCAAGATTTTATTGTACCAGTTAATGATTATATGACACATTCGAAACAAACACCTTTTGATACATTAAAGAAGGTAAGTAATGAAACTGGTAAAGGTTTCTATTATAACAGCATACAAGAGACTCCTTATAATTTTAATAGTACACCATGGTTCAAATACTGCAAATTGAATAGGTCGGATATTATAACTACTTGCAGACTTAGATTGGGTCACGAATTAACAAACAGCGGATTATTTCAAATTAAACAATACTTCATCCCTATTTGTTTGCGATGTACAACAAACAGAAATGAGACGTTACAGCATATAGTTTTTGAATGTCCAGCTTGCGAAGCATTTCGAACTGACTTATACAAAAACTCAAGGAGGAAAATTTTAAACCTCCTTTGTTACTAAATCTCATTCTTAAAAGCAATAAAATGGGAATAATATTTTACAAATACAAAAAACACTTAAAACAGCAAAAAGAGAAATTTAAATAATGCACCATACCTGAATATATTAATAATAAATAATAATCTAAATCTAAAATTAACTGACAAAACAAAACATGCATGTGATGTCCTGGCTCGAGGGTCTTATAAACCCATGGTCCATAACTTTTCGGTTTAGGAATGCCTGGTAGATCTCTGGCGAGGAGATAATTTCTCTAAACTTAGCAATATCCTTGAATCCTACTATCCCATATTCCGTAGCGTTCTCCCACTATTTACTGAGAATTTATATTATCACACTTTTACATACACATATTATTGGCGTACAAAATAGAATCTTTAAATTTCAAAATTCTTTATCACATGTGTTTTCCTACTAACAGTATTTCCCCATAGTCAATTTATTATAATATATGCAAATAGCAAAAAAAAACCAAAAAAAACCCAAGAAATACAGGAAATTGGACAAACTATATTGAAACAGTGGATGTTAAGGGCTACATGGAAATTCCGAGCCCGCCTATAAAATTGGCAACAAGACAGGAAAAAAATATAAGTTTACATCTATGAAAAAAATGTATATATTAGCGTAAACTAAATAATTGGAATGCATTCTTCATCATGTATACAGACTTATGAAGACACGTTATATCTTAAATTAACACAAACATTAAGTCAACAAATGTTTAAAGATGGAAAAAATATAAAAATTTAACAACTATTTAAACTGCACAAAACTACGTTAGCTCGGTATTGCGCCTACAACTAGCAAAGTAATTAAACGAGCTTTGTATAGTAGTTAATTATTTATCTAAGTTCTGCATTTCTACTCATGTTTTAACATCAGTTGATATTCCATGACAAAATATATACAGATTATTTAACGAAGGAGGGTTTTGGTGCCCTTAATATTTACACTTTAAAGTTATTACACATTCTAGACGTGTTTCAGCATCAAGTTACTTCATTAAACTGAACAGTGTAATCAGTATTCTGAGTAATATCAGTGTAAGTGTAAATCAAATCTACATATATAGTGGTTGAAGTTTACAATGTTTACTCACCAACACATTGTGGATTCCTGACTTGGTTAATTTTAGGCTAAATTTCAAAGTAGAGCATAATCAAAGTTAAGGTTTATGTATCCCATAACTATACGTAAAATAGTTTACTGATAGTTTTGCATGTTGTATAATAATTTTAATAAGAGTGCACGGTGATTTTTGACTAAATAATTATATTTTTACGCTTATAAGCAATTCATTAATTTTATTAATAGATTCAGTTTTCATTTCACGGTTCGTGAACACAGAATCAATTAATTGACAGCTTTCGTTCGTAAATTAAAAATTAGTTCTTGACTGACTAAACATAGGCTAATCCTGGCAAACTCATTTCGTCAATATTCACCCTTCGATCTCGTTCGAAAGCTATGATTGACCAGTTCGTATAGTAGAAATAAACAAGTGTAGGCTATAGTAATTTTAATAAAACCTTTAATAAAGTTTACAATTTGTACACCGTGTAAAGCGTTTATAGTTTCTGAATTATCAGCATTGCAAATGAAAAAAGATAAGCTGTTTATATAATATTTGATATCAGTTTTTAAACTGTAAGCCGTAATGATTTTTTGCTACGTCGTGTTGTGTTTTGGATTTATATACTAGTATAACAACAACGTTCTGTAACTTACCCAATGTACACTTTATTAACACAATTTAACACATATTTTGTAATGATAATCTCACATGAATATATTTGTCTAGTTTGTTTAAAAAAGTAAAATATCAAAACACTTTGCGAATTAATTGGACTTTTTAATAAATCCTGAAATTTAAGTTTATAATAATGTTGAACTATTTAATAGATAAAGTAATTGGATAAGTTGAGTTGAAAATCAACTTGCGCTTTATTTGTAATAATTAAATTACTTAATTTAAAATTGTACAATAATTTTGTATACTTTCGAGATAATATAGATTTGAGAAGACCGTAGGTGGGTACATATTATTTTATCCCATCTGTGAGATAAATCAGACACAAATATTATGTTCACATTTCAACGTATAAGCACAGAGAGGCTACTGCCATGAATAAAGTGCAACGCCAAAATCAATTAACCAGTAACCCATCTCACATGACGTTCAACTACATCTGATATATGTTGCCAAGTTAGCGGTTAATGGCATAAGAGGTTGCTAATTCCTGTAGAGTTCAATGTGGCAAGCAGTACGCTTGTCATTCACTCAAATGCATCACTCTTATTCTAGTTACACAAGAGAGTAGAATATATTTATCTGTGCCACAAGTTTCGAATAAGTATTTTGTATTTACACCACAACGATTGCATTTCAATTCTTGCCAATGCAGCTTTCGAAACTTTATAAAATATCTGACAATATGCTTTTATTGCAGCTTTTTAGGGTGTAAACTATATGAATGTTTATATTCAAAACTATGCAACAATCTAGAATATAAGTATAATGGTTAAAGAGGCCAACCTCTACTGACGCAATGTAAAGTCCTTTTTATAGAGATTCCTTTGATACGCTAGTGATTAGTTACCTGTTTCTCAGTAAAACTGATTAACCTGGATACTTAATTTTTGTCTAACATATAGAGTTAAATCTAAAAATAGACTAAAATTTCCTTAAAATTACCACCTTGAATTGGGACCAGGTTAATAAAACAAAAATAAATTTACAATAAAATAAACCCGAACTAAAAGCACGAAAATATGTTATGTGGAAAAAATTATCCGAAGAAAGTAAGTAATGTGAAATATGTTAACATATAAATTAAGGCCAATTTTGTTTAAATCAACGTCAAAACTGTCCTCCACGTTATATGAAACATCTAGAATGAAAGTTATGTTCCTAAAAAAGAATTTGAAACTAATTGTTTATCTCTTGCTGTTACAGTAGATGAACTGTATAATTGATGCAATGTAGTTAAGTGTCAAATTGACCTTCATCCAATTGAAATTATAAGTGAAACATAAGGGTTTAAGCACTAAGGGGTTAATATAAGGCCCTTCACACCATATTGTATATTTCCAAACTTAAAACATGTCTCATGACTCAGCCAGTGTTACAGTAGGAACTAACCAGTCTAATGTGAATGCATGGATTTGGTCACGTACGCCACTAGTTGCCGTTTATGTCCTGTCCCTTACTCCACTTAGTCCACTGGCAAACCCATTCCTATGCGCGAGCAGTTTTACGTCTTAAAAATTCATGTGTAGATAGCTGCACCTACATTTTACACGTATTTGTAAAGACCCGATGTCGTGCGACCGATGTCAAACGACGTCGTTAAAAAAACAAACAACCATATTGTAACATTGGTGCTTACAGTGGAAAGGGAAGACCGAACAATCACGATCACTAACTGAAATGTTGACCGATCAAAATATTTTCAGTAAGATTTTTCAACATGACAGCTCACAATGTCAGGGAAAATTAACAATGAGATATTAATCCCTCTTGTTAGAAATTGCCTCGCCTGAGGGACCATTGGGTTAAAGCATACCACAACCGGGAAGTGAACATGAACTGTGACACTCAGGTTTTCTCCGGGAGTGATGGGTCCCCTAAAGTTAGATTGAACAGATAAATCGCCCTTCCTGCATCTAAGAATATAATCAAAGGTTTATATAGTCACAGTGTAGTAGTCCTTGAATTTGTCTGGATAATTTCATAAAGAATATAAGTTTTAAAAACTTCCCTGGACTGAATCTTCATTAAACTGATGAGCCCATATCTTTATGCTCCAGCAGAAGAAAACAGAAAATCATCGTCAGATTCACTCATGATACATCCGCAACACAACTGTAACTTCTTCCTGATCGGGTGTTAAAGGGGCCTGTGCAGGCACTTACGTCGGACGATATCGGGCCATGAGAAGTACGTGTCCAATGTAGGTGTCCGAAGGCGTTTCGCCCAGACCGTAATATGTAGGTACGTTTTTATTCACTCCACTGACGGTTACTGTAAGGTATTGTTAAAACCGAATAGTGTAAAAAGAGAACATTTTCAATGGAGAATATTTTTAAACAAAATAATAAGTTTGCACTAATAATTAATTGTATGAAGCATATATTCTTTAATTTGTATAATTTATTTGTTTGTAGTAGAGGAGGTTATTCCTTTAAGTAATAAAATAATATAATATTAATACATATTGAAAACAAAAGATAGGAAATGACGAATCACGTTTCTTCTGTAGTAAAAGGAAAACCACTCACATTAATAAGACGACGCGACTCGACGGTCATAGCATTTTCTTAAGATTATGTTGTCAAGTTGGTCTGTTTCAATTTGATATTGTAATTCAGTACTCTTAATATTTTTGAAAGAAAAAATCTCAACAAAATATAATATCTTTTAAACTTATTGTTTTGTATTCATTACCTTTTATGTAGTAAAGTAAAAATGTCGTTAGATGATCAGAAACTCTGAACTATTTTGAATCGCGCTTTCTCCATTAAGGTGAGTATCATAAAACTGAACCAATTCTTTAAAATCATTTGCTTGAAATGTGTTCAATAATATTTTTAAATCAGTCTACGACCATACTAGTTACACCAACAAAAATTTAAACATTTCTTTTAACAATATTTTTACTGAAAACGGTTTATTGCTCCTCCTGAAAAAAGTAGGTGTACTTTAGAACAATCTACTCAATTCTAGACGATTCTAGATCTTTTCAATTCTAGACAAATAATATGTCTCAGTACAAATAACCAATAAAACAATATTTTTATAATATTACCATTTTGAATACTGTATTTTTATTCTAAAATAAAACTATTTTTACATTTGTATTATTTTATTATGCTGTATTTTACTTACTTTATCGTGTTTCAATGACAATATTTCCATCTTTAGTGCAATAGTTAAAATATAACGGGGTTTTGGCTACATTGTCGTAGAAATGTTTTTGATTAAATGAAACGTTTTATTTATGTTCAAGTTTTATTATTTCAAGTACCATCTCACATGAAATCTCAATATTTCATTTATAAACATTTTTGGAATTCACTACCCTCGTACAAAACGTTCATTTAACAACTTACTGTATTTACTTATAAATATATATTCTTTAAATGTTATGGTAATACATTCATAGACTTATAATGGAAGGTACTTTATAATGCCTACATAATTCATCAAGTTTACCGCTTATGTAAAACTGATTGAAGGCTTGTTGTCTCTAGCTACTGTATGCATGTTTTAGTATGAACTATGAAAATAAGAAGAGCATATGCTTTAAATGCAGCTCCTATATTCTGGTCGAGCTAACGGTTCATTCTTTGTAGTTTTTGTATCACCTATTCTCAGTAAAATTTTATATTTTCACAATAAATTACAATTTTAAAATTATTTGTTTACACAATTCACGTATACTTTCTTTTGTTTTTAGATTATTTTAAATTGATATATTTAAAAGTTCGCTCACCAGTCCAGTGTAGTATGAATATTAATTCATCTCTGTAGAACAAATTTACTTCAGGTTTTTATTAATAAATATATTTACAAATAAAATTTGTTCTAATCAAGTGACATGCTATCATTAAAAACTTTTGAAAATTGGGTTTGTGGAAATAACATACTTAAATTAAGTGAGCAATAAAATACATTAAACAATTAAAACGAATAAGATTTTTATTTTACAATATATATGTAGTGTTATAATTATAATTATATAATACATGTTGATATACATTCACCTGTCAGTTTGATTTATTACGAAATGTAGCAGTTTTTATGCATTAATTCAGACAGTCCAACTTAAACTTAATTTCCATTGGCAAACAATGAATCTTAAATAGGGTAAATAGACAAATATACAACATGGATGCAAATTTCCATACATATGTAAATAAGAAGTTTTGGGTATTACACTTTAAATCGGAAAATAATAATAATTAGTACCATACGTTGAATAAATAGAAGATAATTATTAATTGATTTAGAAAGAAAATACCGTTATAATAGGTGAACATAGGTTAAGAGACTTAATTGATTATATTAAATGATAATACAAACTGTATCATTTAAGTAAAGGTCATAAATTTAAAATGTCCATACTTCTTTGTCTGATTAATTTAGTTGAAATTAAGATGGGCTAAGAGAAATTTAGTTGCGTTTTTATAAGGTTAAAGTTATTAATATTTTTTTGTATACGTTTTTAATTATAAATTTGTTAGTTTAACTTAAAATTAATCTTTTAAAAGTAAAGGTAAAATGAATATAGCTTTCGTTCCAGATACTTGATTAGAGAATTAATTTCAGGACTTTCATGTAAGCCGAAACTGATATACCTTTTTTTATCGGTATTTTCATGAATACCATATTTACTGTACATCCTTCTAACTGCTTGTAAGTAGGGTCAGCTGGCTGAAGCACAGTATAAACAGTTAACTTTTACTTCGACCGTTGCTTTCCCTGTATCTTTTACGTATACATTTATTACTAAGTTAAATGCATTATTATTGGCCCTATTTCAATTCAAAGATTTAAAACCGCTTATTTCAGTTTATTACAGATATAGAGATTGATACATTGGAACGTCAGGTGATGAACTATTAATTAGGCGATATCACAAAAGCCTAGATGAGGCTCTTTCATTGACGAGACCCCAAGTAGCAATTTTATTTTACTATGAGTCTTTGAATAATTTGTAACTCTTTGTTTTATTTGTGTAATTAACGCTTCGCAACACTGACTCAAGAAGACTTCAGGGTTGAGGGCTCCCATTCTTCATTCTTGGATCGATGAACAGGGGAAGCGTGGTACGGTGACGACATAATTGGGCATTTAATTAGAGTCCAACGTATGTAAAATAGCACGACAAATAGGTACATAAAATAATGAAATAGATCAAATAATTTTAGAATTATTTACGCATGTTCTCATGTACTTAGTAATATAATTTAATTATTTTAATCATTAACCATAAACATTTTTGTTGTTACTTTCCTAAAATTGTAAGGTTATTTCTGGCCTCCTACATTTACAGTATGTTTTAGGTTTTGGTGGTTTTATATGTTTTGCCTGCTTTGCAGTTGTTGTCAAGCTATGTCTTTATAATAAATGAATCTTAATAAAATATAGGTAAGTGTAATAATCTATCTTTCTCTTCAAATGCTACTTTCTATTTGAAATTAAACACATAGGCTAAGTTGGATTACAAGAAATATAAATTTGATTTATTGAAATTAAAATGATATTAACATAGATTTTACAATGATTTTATTTTAAAGTCTTTTCACTGAAGCTAAAATTTTATATTTATAAATTCATTAATATTTGCCATCGGCTAAAGCTCAGTCTAATTATAAAAATGTTCTAAGTTGTTTTAAGAGTTTCAGTATTTCTGTAAACTGATCATAAAGTTTATAACAATGAAATTAATCTCGGGTAGGTAACATGCCTGGACTTGAATTGACTACTGTTCATATCGCATATTGAATAAATTAAGAAAAGTTAAAATTATCAAAGATAGCATCATTAAGTTTTGGAGTCGATTTGCATTAGATTTGAAAGTTTTTGCTTTTTACAGTTTATTGCCTATGAAATCGATGTAATTTGGAGTATAATTGTAACAGGTATACCACATCTGTTTTATTGTTAGTCATTGAATTTAATACTTTGCAAATATTCACACTTTTAAAAAGAAAACTTGGAAGCTGTAAATTTACATGTTGATGGTACTAGCGTCGTTTTTGGAGTCCTCTTTGAATTTCTCCCAGATTAGCGCGTTCTTTTTTAGTTCGCGTGCAACCGCTGCATGTACTAGCGCTGATCGTTCATTTCTGATGTTTCCATTGGTTGTTCCGTTTAGTGTACAGTCTTTCTTCAACACTTTGAAAGGGATTAATTATACCGTTCGTGGTGTAAACATTCAATTGCTATCTATTTATTATATGAATTTTTACAATTACTTTGATGCTAAAATATTATTTATAAGATTAATTATTTAAATCGCGTCACCTTTTGAAAATCAACTTGGTTTTTCGCGCCGACCAAATATGGCGGTTCCGGTTTTCACACAATGCTTGTATTAATTATTCTAATTATTTCTAATACATTTGACTTAAACTAATATTACTTTAAGGTCTAATTATTACTAATAGATATAATTTTGTCGATTTCCACTGTGTTCTAATAAGTCTAATATTTATTTACATTTACATTTTGACTTGCTTATGTCATGCATAGTTTAGTGTAAACAAAATGTTGTCGTATTGCCCTGATGCAGATATTTTCGTCTGTCAATTGAATTATGTTATCCTTATGGATTTTATTAGTTCATATACGTAATACACTTCAGTTAACAAATAAATAATGAATATAATTATTTCTTATGTGTGATTTATTGTGACTAGTGGTCTGTGTTTAATATTTACATTGAAAGTTCTGTGTTATTGCTGAATTTAGGTTATGAGATTGTTTCCTTTACATAAATGGATACTTAGGTTCTGTTAATAGTTTCACACGATATTCTAACATATGGTTGATTGAATAATTTCTAAACATGGCTTTTGCTTATTTGTAGTTCATTTAATGATTTGATTAGGCTCTGATTTACATGCAATTTACTATAGGCCTACTGGGTCATTAGGCTAGGCTAGGTTTTGCTTATTTGTGTCACTGACCTAAATTTGATAGGTTGAATATTCTGTGATATGGTTTGGTACCATTGTATCTTTTAAGCAATTTGTTGGTTTTTCTTTCTGGTAAAATTTTGCTTTTCTTGGCATTCTGAGGCTTTTTGTAAAATTTACTTTTATATTTTTTTTGGACCTAAGCCTGAATTTTGTGTTTAGTTTAATTGGGATTTTCACTTTTATTTTATTTGTTAATCATAGTGTTAATATCCGATCGTATTATTTAGTGTTTATAGGAGCAGATAATGCATTATTTATATGAAGAATGTTTTATTTCATATTAGTTAAGATATTTTTTATTTTTTACTTAATTCTTATCATAGTGTGTATATAATTATTATGTTAATGCTTTAGGTAATATTGTGAATGAGTGTGAGATTTTACATTCTACAACGTTTTTTCACATGTCAGGGGATGCTGATTTAAGGTGTATTCCTGGTTCTCATGAATGACAATCGTGCTACTGGACCAACTATTATGAAGCATAATGCCCATCGGACTATTTCTCAACATATTGCCCCGTTTCTTAACCTAAAAACGAATTTCGGGAAATATTTCCGCATCGAAAATAATGCAATGTTTGTCTCTGAATCTTGGCTCAAACCAATCGGTATTTCAGCTGCTGTTTCATAATATGGGTACACTCTTTTTCGAAACGACAGTATTATTAGGAACGGTAGAGGAGTGGCAAATCGTTACCAAGTCAACAATCATGGCTAAGCTTTTTTAAAGTTCTGATCATCAACATTTAGCCAGGCCAGAATTCATGTTTGTTGAACTTAGGTTGACTGGTGATAAAACCAAACATAGGGATGAGCTATAGACCACCCAAAATTGGTTTTTGACCGAATTTGAAACTGTGTTGTTAGATTTCATGCCCTCATTGTTGCGGGCCTACTTTAATACTGAAATACAGCTACCCAATGCATTTGACTCAACATTTTTGATAAATAATATATTATATACTTGCAATATGTATATATTACCGTTTCAAAGCATTACATTTTACAAACACCTTAGCTTCACTTCTTGTTATCAGCTGTAAGTGACTTATCACAAATTGTACATCATGGACAGCTAGATCCTCTCCTGATATGATCTAATATACTATGTATACGATAATATAAGAGGCAGAATCATCACCTAAATTAAAAAAAAAAACATTATCTATGATGGTTTCTTGGCCTATGTTGTTGCTAAGCAGTGGATAATACAAATAATTTCAGTAATGTTAACGACATGGCTAAAGCATATAATAATATGTTTTTGATATTTAAAATAAACATGCTTTAATCGTAACTAAACGTCCAAGGATTTCGAATGATATTCCACTTTAATAAATCATCTGATTAAGCAAGGAAAACTAAAATTATTAACGACATTAAGATAGATTGATTACAATTATAAATTAATATAATTACCTAGTTTTATCC
>JAGFPH010001270.1:93531-163145 GCA_018207615.1 Philaenus spumarius
CTTTTGAACCCTATACACAATGTCAGAAAAGCTAGAACAACTCATGGAAATTATACACACATTAGGAGTGAAAATAAACCAAAATGACCACAAACCAACCAGATTTCAAAAACTTAATCAAACTCTAGCATCCCAATGTAAAACCAACTAAAGATTCGACAACAGACTTCCAAAAACACTACAAAAATATATAAACTGCTATCAACGGCCAAAACAGGGAAGGGCAAATATACTCAATCTGCAATTAAACAATCACTCAACAAACGAATGTTTTTTTCAGAAAATATAAATGTAACATTATGTAAAATGGACAATCACACAACAGAAGAAAGTATTTTCAATTTAAAAAAATACTTATCCACAATACACGAGAAACCAATTGTAGGCCTTATAGCCTACCAATGTAAATAAAAAGTATTGTCAAAAATGCAAAAGAAATGGCCACTCAATTCAACAATGCTACTCTAATAAATGTTCAAAACTGGCATTCAAACAAAAACGGACTAATTGCGAGACGATAAAAAACAAGAACTATACTACCCTAAAAGACATATGTTCAAATTTCAATACCAAATTTCAACAATCAAACATGCAAAGTAAACGGATACCTAACTTAAGTTTACATAAGCAAAACAATAATAACAACAAGCAGTTCAATGGCAGAAAATATTACTCTACATCATTAAGGAATAAGAAATTTAAGCAGGCATACTGTAATTCAAATGACACAATTAAAATACCATGCACTTCAGTTGGAACACAATACTCGGTACAGAACGATAACATGGGTGTCACACGTACACAATTTGATGACACCAGGCGTTAACGAGATAAAATTACAAGATGCAGTATAACGAGAAAATGACTTTAACCACAGACTATAGAATTACTCAAATTCTAATAATAATTCAATAGTATGTTCTTTAACTCATTCAGCACATTTCACAAAATATTTTTTAAATAGAAATGGGTTACCTAAGTCTAAAAAATCAGACAAAGATGTATCTTGGGATGTATACAATACATTATTTTAAATAAATATGAAAATTCAAGAATGTGCACAATTAACATAAAGTTCAAAACATTAAATAATCAAGATATTGAAACGATCTTAGATTCTGTCGCAAATGTTTCAATCTGTCATTATGACCTAGCCAAAAATAAACCCATGACAAATAAAACAAAAACAATAATAAAATCTGCTACAGAAAATAATTTAAAAATTAATGGAGATATAATTCTAATGGAGAGTTTTTCCAATTCTATTTCTAAAACAAAATTACTTTTACAGATGTCAATGTATTATTGCTGTGACCAGAAGTGTTTCGTTCAGCCTCGTTGCCAAGTCGATGGCCTGCTCAATCTGCCGATACTTTTCGTTTTGTCACTGTAGATGCATAACTACTCAGAAACATTCTATGAAACTGACCATTAAAAGACAAGCTTTGAAGGCTGTACATGTTGCCCGGACATCTGCCAACGCTTCACCGAGGATCAGCTGTTCAACTGTAGTTATTGTCTGAGCGGGGGCGGGACGGGGTTACGTCTAGATATCACCAACTCTAATGATCACGTGACCAAATCCGGCTCTCTGATTGGTTTTACGGGTTAGTATCGCAAGCTCTACACTAGTATCCTATTCTGTTTGTCCTTTAAAAAAATGTTGTAATATTTCAACAAAGTCTGAGTCAATGTATGACATTAGGAGGAAGATATTCTCTTCGGAGTTTTGTTTTTACCGTCTTATAAGAATCTATGAAAAATTTCAATTGAACTGTCACTGAATTGTAATAAAATTCTTGCAGAGAATGATTACTGCTGATTTACTGTTAAGTACGATGCAAAGAGAAACTATTGCTTAGAAAAATGTTGCGTGTAACAAGTAAATCAATGTTTTTTGATTTTTAAATTATATTATTGAATAATTAGTAAAAATTCGTACTTGTTAGAGTATTTTTAAATAAAAAATGCTATTAGATTGAGCTCAAATTGAATAGAGCAGTATTTTTTAGGAAAAAACTATAATTTGAAGATCTAAAGCCTAAACAAAGGTATTTCATTTTTATTTAAAGTAAGTGTTGATGATAAGCATTCCAGGCAGTTGGTGATATTATTTTTCACTGGTTAGGTTAAGCACGAATATTTTATACCCACTCAAATTGCACCAAGGTAGTTTTCACTAACATCAATCTTCATTTTAACCTCTTAATAAACTGACGCCTAAAATGGTAAAAAAAGTCGTCTATTTACCTTTTATGCAACTGCATGCACTTCTCACAATTTAATACATAACAGCAACCCCTTTTATCCGTATTTATACATGCACATGAGGGGTCATAGACATAATAACATCCCTTATTCTGAGGTTATGATTAACGTTTTGCTATCATTTAACTCCTAAATAATTAGAATCCAATAATAAAACTTAGCAATCAAAGGAATTAGAGAGTTAAATAAAACATATAAAATAAACGGTGCCAGATAACTGCCACATACTTTCTCCCAGTTGAAACTTTATACCTTCACAAGAGTATTTTTTTAACGTCCTGCTGCTTTGCACTTTAAGGCTAATGAAGACACGACCTACAGTTTTACGTTGAATCCGAACCACAGCCAATGATGTCTGTTAAGAAACCAGTACCTGGGCGACCGAGCATTACTCGGTATTTTTGTTAATTGTGTTTTTTTTTATAGGAAAATGTATGTAAATACAAATCAGGTAAGTACTGTTTTGTAGGCCTACTCATAACTCGCGAAATATTAGCACGGGTCAGCTGATTTCAAGCTTAAAACAATTCTAACCTTTAAGACAAAAAAAAAAAAAAAAAAAATTATAGGAGACAGCTGATGGAAATATTATAGGAAACAGCTGATGTTTGTCATATGTATCCTATTGATTTTAAATTACATAACCCCAATGTTAAAAATTTTCAATTTTCAAATGAGTTTTTCAGAAAAATACGAGTTTTCCTGAGGTAGTGGTTTTCACCAATCGATTTTTTAGTCCCAAAAGCCTCTAATCCCAAAGTTTCAGCAAAATCCTTCCGCTGGATCTCGAGATTGCTCGTACAAACACACAAACAAACAAACAAACAGACATTGCTCGTATTAGAGTATAGGATTTAGAAAATTATTCGGGGTCAATTGAACCCGGAACTTTTCCATTCATAAACTACCTTCCCAAGAGTAGCATAGGAGGTGGTTATTTAGAATTGCAAAAGTAGGTTATAAAATGGAAAATATTAGATGCACGTAACAAACATCCATATTATAATAATAATATTATTATTAAAACTATTCGATCGATTTCGAACAAACTTGCACCAAACATGTCAATTAGGCCTGTATAGATGCACGAAAAAAGGTTTTGAAACATTTTGTAAAACAACCCCCTTTTTGGCCAAAAACCCCCCAAAATCAGTTAATATTATTACCTAAACGAGAAATTTTAGAAGGATGCTGTTTTTTGCACATGGTAGATTACACTAAGGGCTACAAAAAGCCAAATTTTATCAAAATCGTTAGATCCATTTTTTTCTCGTTTTTGGTCATTTTTGGGAGGTAAAACCCCTTAAAAATACAAAATTTGAAAAAATGAAAAAAGCTCCTGGAGATATTCCAGAACTACACCTACGTACCAAATTTCATCAAAATAGGACCGTTGGTATGGTCTCCAGCTCTGTACACATCCTAACAGACACAAGGACAGACATCACCAAAAAACACTTTTTTGGGTTCAGGGAGCACCAAAACAAATAATTCCACTAAAAATATTGTTGGGTTCAGCGAGCACCAACACAGATAATTCCACTAAAAATTCTAATTCGAAAATTTGGACGAAAACAATACTTTCTCCATTTACACTACGTATAGGGGCGAGAAAGTAAAAGTGTACACTTGGTTTCTCTCTTGGTATCTCTTGAATAACCATCAAACAACATTAAATGGGAAAATTTATTACTTTTTTTCTGCAATTTAAAATGTATGGTAGGCCTACGATAAATTTATAATGCGAGTTTTACTTTAAACAATTTTTTACAGGGAAAGAGAAACTAAACAACGAGTTTATTTGACAGGCATTTATCGACATTCTCCGACAAATGGTTAGTCTCCTAACATTTTGTAATCTTGTCTGCATTAAGTATGTATACGTAAATTACAGCTCTGACAATGACAAGTGAAGAAGATTTTATGGAAATTAATTAAATTTAAGCTGAAGAACAGAAGAGAAGTTTTAAGTTGCAGATAAATCTGTTCAAGTGAATGAAATTAGGATTTGTAACACGAACATAAAACGTAGCGTGAAATTACGTAATATATTAAAACTAATGCTGTCTGAAGTTTTAAACTGACATAGACATGTTGCAAATTATAAATGAGTTTAGACGTATTTATTGTACAAGTCTTCAAATGAACTGTGGAACTGTAGTGTATAAGACAGTTCGTACTTACTTAGTATT
The DNA here is from genome assembly GCA_018207615.1 of Philaenus spumarius. Taxonomy (NCBI): domain Eukaryota; kingdom Metazoa; phylum Arthropoda; class Insecta; order Hemiptera; family Aphrophoridae; genus Philaenus; species Philaenus spumarius. The sequence continues at coordinate 97,992 of JAGFPH010001270.1, forward strand.
ATTAAAATAATAGTAACTAAAAAATAATATTTTAAATTGCTAAATACAAAATAAAACAAACGTATAGCACCTTTTTCCTAAAGGTTGCCAAACAAAGTTTTTTGATTTCGACTTTCAACATTGCACTTCCTAACTGAGTTATTTGCAAAAATTCTTATTTAAAACTTAAATTTTACACCTTTTGTGCGAACACTTTTAATCGTTTAACAATCCCACTTTATATAAAATCTTTTTCATCCATTAATGCGATTCAATTTAAACAAAAATTCAAGTCATATAAACAATCTTTAGGATTATCGGGAAATATTGCTTCCAATTTACATGTTTTCTTTTCATAATTTTCCTTGAAATAAAATAGAGATTCTAATTGTACACCAAAACCAAAACTTTAGCTTTAAATCAATCGATGATAAACGAAATATGAAAAAGGGGTTTCTGAAGCTCTCAAAGAAAACAATTTTCATCATCATTTATATGATGCCGCATTAAGAATTATATATTTAATTGAAACATTGTTTAATATAGCATCTGTAATGTAATTATTACTAGAATTAGTTTTCTTATCTGCTTGCGTGCAATCTCAAATACTACTTACTTCAACAGTACTAAGAATACAACCATAGCTACATTAACTCGTACGCTATTACATTCCACTTTATCACTATTACATTTTTATATATACTCATGTACATTTATATGTGAATAGCCATTTATTATATTAATAAGTCAAATAAATGTATGTATATTTTATGCTTACATTTTAAAAGCATAATTGATTGTGTCACTCTAAAAAAAGAAATACAGAATTTAGTACTGTGAATTGAAATTAGGCGTAGGACACCAATGTAGTGTATTAAATATTAATAATTATATTCTTTGTGATTAGCTTTCATCTATATATATTTTATAAAGTATCAATTCCTTTGTGTTAATTGTAGTCTTTTAGTTGGATTTACTATACCTTAATTATACGCGCCTTCATGTTTCACTGCCACAGGCAGCATCATCAGGCCAGCTATTTACGTCAACTTAAACACTCATTCGTACACAATACCTAATTTTACACATGTTTTCATACCTTGGTTGTACACGTCAAACATTAAAAGTCGATTTACATAAATAATAATTAATTAGTCAATTCAATTATTCTAGTTCGCCATTTATAAAGTACTTCATGTTTTTGTGTCACTTCATAGAAGACTGATTTAGAAAAGTAAAGGTGCAGTTCTGTTCAGTTCTTATTAGATCTGTCCTTTGTACCTTACTAGATTTTCTTAGGTCTATTTGGCTCTATGTTGTTGGCAATATATCAAATCATAAAGGCAATTGGAATCAAAATGAAAATTTCATTTAAGATTTTTCTGGATTACTTTGTGGTGTTTGTAAATCTCACATTCTTCAATTCCGTTCAACATAGTATGTCCTGTATTTAGTGTATATAGCATTGACATATTCTCTTGTATGCTGGTATAAGAATGTTTACTATCAATTAAATGTTCTGTGAATGCTTTTGTAGTTTTATTGTTTCTACTGTTGGGGAATATGTTATTTAAATCTTTCTCTACATGTTCTGCCAGTTTGCCCGATATAATATTTGTCACAACCACTGTAATTTAGTTTTTATATGCCACTATTATTGTATAAGTTACTCGTCGAGTGGTTAAAATATTCTAACAAACTGTTTCTTGTTCTGTGGGAAATGTTGTAGTGGTATTTCTTGAAAGAATTAATTGCGTACTTGTTGATCAGCAGTTGGTGTGTTTTGCATTGGAAGGTTTTTTTGTCATTATTGCAGCGTAGGGGTTTACAGTTTTTTTTATGGATTTTATGTTTGAGTTTGTCCACCATTGAAAATTTGTAACCACTAATTTGCGCTATATACTTGTAAATGCTATTTCATTGTTTAGGTCATCTGGTTGCATTGGTATGGTTATAGCTCTTTAAGCACATACCTTTATAATAGCATTTTAGTCAAGTATATATCTGTATAGTTGGGAAAGGAACCTGATAAAAATGTTTTTGACACTACTGATATTAAATGCTAAATTTGTGTTTTAGATCTTTGAACTTCTGAATGGGCATTAAGCCTTACTAGCTGACGCGTGCCAATATTTCGCAAGTTAGGAGTAGGCCTACTTACCTGATTTAATACATTGATTTAATTAAGTAAATTACGTTTATTTATTTACGTTTTTTAATTTGATTGATTTGTGTGTTAGATAATACTTGCCTATAGAATGTAAACAACCTAACTAAAAGCTGTCATGTTAGTTGAACAGATTCTTAATAGATGGCGCCTTTCATTAGGAACCATTTTAAGTGTAATATAAAAGTTTTTTAAATACTTTTTTGTAACGAAAACATAAATTTTAAGCTGTTTGTTTATTTTTTGACAATAGCGGGAACTTAAGCTTTAAAATGATGCTTCAATAATTTATTTTGATGAAGAATTAAGGGAGATATCGTTTAGCGACAAAAACTACTTTGAGAAATAATATATAAGGATAGGAGTCATCTATTTATTTTATTCCTTTTATTTCTGTTGTTTACATTCTGTTTCTTCTTTAAATATATGTATTTTTAGAAAAAATAGATGAGCATTTCACCAAACATGTATTAAATTAAAAATAACGTTTATTGCTTTGATTTCAGAAATGAATTAAACAACTGATACACATAAACAGCAAGCCAGCTAAATCATTAATTTTGTTCTGGTGGAAATTCAGCCGCCTGTAAAGTTAAGAGCCTTGTATAGTTTAAGCATGTCACCAAATTATATATGTGTATATATATATTGCAACGGATGGGCCTTATGCAATGTGTGAAAAATTGAGTTTTGCAATAACATGCAAAAATCAAGATTTCATAGCAGAAGTTGAGGTGCACCCTATACTTAAATAGATTAAAATAAGACAAGTCCCGGCCAAATGTACTGAGTCAACAGATATGGACTTTTGTCCTGGAGCTTGTTTCAAGTTGTTTTAAAGACTTAGAAAAATTAGTTATTTTATATAGGAATAAGGTGTTAAATAAAATTATAAAATTTGTGAATTTTATGGGTAAATGTGAAACACGGGAGGTGTAGACATTGGTCATGGAAATCACAATTTTGTAAATTAAAAAATGGTAAAGTTAGAAAGGGTTAAAGTTATACAAAATTCTCAAATTTGATCAAAAGTAAATGAAAAAGATATTTTTGAAAAGAGTAAGAGAAGTGGTATAAACATGTTAAATAACAAATTAAGAAATTTTTTGTATTTTAGAAGTTAGAGATAATTGTTAAAGTTTGAAGGTGAAAAAGCACCTGAAAAAATGAAAAAGTAAAAATGAAAAAGTAAACAAGTATTAAAGGAGTAAAAGTTAAAGTTTTGTAGGATAAAATTTTGTAAATTGTTAATTAATTAAAATAATAGGTGAAAAGGTTCACACCTATATTTTGCTAAAAATAAAAGGAAAAAGGTGGTAAAATTAATGACCTAGTGTTAAGAAAGTAATAATAAAATAAAATTGTAAATCTCAAGCTAAAGTATAAATTTTTCAAGTAAAATTTCAAATTCAAAAGTAAATGTTAAAATAGGCAAATTTTACAAGTCCCAAAAGCAGAAGAAAAATCATCGGACAGAATTGAAATTTTGGCTAGTAAACTATTAAACCATGACCAACAGATAAGAAAAAAGAAAAAAGATTTTCCCTCAAAACCAGAAGAGTTTCCGCGAGGAAAAACCGAGGAAAACGCGATGTAGCGCCGTAAGCAAACCAAACGTCGTACGACCATCACTCAAGTTTGAGAAGAAAGAAAAATGTACCAGGAATAAGATTACGAAAACCGCAATTCTATAAAACAAGTTCCAGAGAAACTACAGGGAATATAAATAAAACAATGGGAAAATATGCCAGTAGAGGGAGTAGCTGATAGCAAGATGAGATGTCAAACTAGGAAGTTAGTGGGGGTAGTACCAACCCAAGAACTTTAGAAAAAAATACAAGTCGCATGGCGAGATGGCGAATAAGGTATAGAAAAGCAGGGAAATAGTTGGTACCCCGGTGGCGGCAAAACAGTCGATAAAAGGAGCGTACAGCGTCAGAGGCAGGATACTTTTTCGATATACTTTTTCAGAGACTTTGTTCATAGACTTTTTTCGGAGAGACGTCTCGAGAGTACTTCACAGTAGAATTTTTCTCTGAGTAGAGATGTGCTGAACTAGTGTATAATTTTCTCTTGGAATAGATATGTGTTAGAAAAAATCTGCGATACTAAAGTAAAGTATTTTTCAAGTAGAAGCATTGTTTTATGAAGCAGCGGTACGGATTGTCAAGCGAGCAGTGAACATTTTAATTAATAATAAGATTATGAAATATAATATTTCAACGAACAGTTTCTATAAAAATCCATAGAACTTATATATACAATTTAAATAAATGAACGGAGATAGTGTTATATCGGTTATCTTTACAGACAGTGAAAAAACAGTCGAACAATTTTAAGTGAATTAGGCTATATTTGGTTAATATAGCAAGTGCGTCTAAACCATTGTAAATGACGTAGTCTACGACAATCACAGGACGGATGTAATGGCGATAACTGGAACACCGAATGGACTTTGAGGAATTACTGGAATAAAAAAGCAAAAACCAAACCAGGGAAGGCGCTAGAAGACTTCAGGGAAATTCAAACCAGGAGAAACTCAACCAGGCAGAATCTGAAACCACGGGAGACGTTCAAGTACACCAACGATAACCGGACTTCAGGGAGGCTGTATTTCCATCAACATTCCTGGGAAAGCAGTTCAGAGTCAAGGGTCGCAGTAATAAAAGGTCTGTCAAAAAAGTTACGATGTCCCCTATTAAAATATTGCCTGAGTTAAATTCAAATAATTATTGATACTGGGTTGAGATAGTTAAATTAGGTTTTTCAAAATATAAAACTATCAGTCTTGTAAATTAAATATTTAAAATCATTTTCAAAATTTAATAATTAAATAATAAATATTAACAGAAGGAATAATTAAGTATGAATAAATAATAAATGGTTCTACCTAAAGAAGGTAATAAATTGATGTAAATAGTAAATTTAGTTTAAAAATTTTATTTTTGTAGTGGAAAGAACCACAAAGAATTTTGAGTTTTTTTGTTGAATAAATTCTCTTTTGATTTAAAATAATATAAATAATTTACCTTGTTCAAGAAATTCCTATTATCTAAGTATTCTATATGATAAGTTGTTTTCAGTGTATGATCAATATCGAAGGTTCACAAAGCACAAATAATTTAATTATTCTAAGGTCAGTTCCACTGTCCTCACTCCTCAGAGATCGTCGGATAAAATTAAAATTAAGTACTGAGCTGAGCATATTTAAAGTTAATAGTAACTTCAATAACTGGAAGAAATTTAATAAAATATTTTTCATTAAGGTGACTATAGGCATAGTTATCCTAACCAGAGTTATATCACCTAGGCTATCAAAATTAATTTGCCTTATACTTCCAGTAGGTGGTATAATCTCTTTATTTTGTGACAAAGTAGGGAAATCCTACAGACAGACAAATGGTGCAAAGTTTGCTCGCTCTATCGTAGCAAAATTTGCGCTCGCAACGTTAGAAAACGTCTGTCGTCGCAATATATATATATATATTTACAGTTTTGAAAATTCCAAAATTCTTTCTTTGATATAAGTTTAGAATCGCGTGAAATAGATTGACAAAATTTTGCATTCAATATTTTGTACTGATTTATACTGATTTAAAATTAAGAAGTAGGCAGGTATTTGGCATATTGATTTTTATTATTTAAATTTTCATTACAGTTCCCAATATCTCGTTCAAGATTTTAATTTTGAGATGATTGTTTATCTCGTAAGATTATTATTCCTTGGCAAGTTGTAGAAAACATACAAAATGTATGCTACTAACTGCAATAGTATACCACCAAACCAACCAAACTATGTTCCTTCTTCCAATTCAGTTGCAAGCTGTTAGTCAATTATTAAGTTCATTGTGATCCGGCAATTAATATTTGGAGAATTTCTCAATAATTTTCTACCATGCAAATTAAGTATATTCTGCTGAAATTACATTTCCCCATAATACCCGGACTAAGATTTCAATAATAAATCCAAACACTAAGGGAAATGTGTGTTCCTGTAAATCCTGTAAGCCTATTAAAATTGAAACACATTTGAGACCCCTCGTAGTACCTTACTCAAGCCGGATCTTAATGGTCAGACATTAAATTAATTATTTCCCTTTCGGGTGAATACCACCGCACACGCTCGTGCAGCTATAAAACAAAATAGAGGACTTCTTAAATTCTTCTGTTTATTCTTATAAATTTATTTCAAATTAAATTCACGTTTACTTATATAAAATAGAAACAGCTGATATGTACGCTATTACAAAATATACGACTTCCAATCAATGTTGAAATATATGAAACAATCTAACAATTAAAAACAATCTTTTAAAATATGACTTAAATACCAGGTGTCTTAAAAGTCCCCCCCATTATTTTTTTTTATTCATGGAAATAGACAGATTTGCTTTGGAGATTGTTAACATGAACAAAAATGGAGTTTTTTGGTGTATCGTAAAAAAAAAAACACCGGACTTTGTGTTGATACAACCTTGCTTTGTTATTCATAACGGTGCATGTTTGTCGACTCCTATTAGTAAAAATTCCAGTACCTGGGAATTCCAGAGGGCTTAGCTTTACTGTTTTTATACTAATTACTATGTTTTATAACTTAGGTTGAGTGATCTACTGAATTAAGCCTTTGTAAAAAATAACAGATGTATCATCTTTAACATTTCAATGTTATTTAAATGGTGTACCGTCTAGTGTAAAAAAGAAATTTGGAAGCCGTACTAGACCCGGTAGACGGTACACGTCAAGCCCTAACACAAAAACCAGAAAATATTTACCTGATAAATGCTGTCTGTAGATCACTTACTCTTGCCTGTTCACTTACATCAAATGACTGAAATAGGTTGTAACAATTAAACTATGTATGACCTTTAAATCACCCGATTTATTGGTTCAAGAATAATATATTGGAATATACGACAAGTATATTCCAATTAAAAATTTATACGCCCTTAAATAAAAGTTACAAAATTATACGCCCTTAAATAATAAAACAAAGTACAGAAAAATGACAACCCCCACCTTTTATAAAGAAAACAAAAGAAACCCCCTTTTTACATTAACAAATGAAAACTTAATTTAGTATAAGTTCATAATGTAACAACTGTAGGTAACAAAATTGTACAGTTTGCTTTTTTGAAATATTAAGTCTTACAAAGTTTACAATATGACTTAAGTTAGTAATAATATAATTTACATTAGTGGCTGATCAGACCTTTCTTATAAACTATGCGCATTTGGTGAGAGAAAATAAAATAAAGAAAAATAAAGAATTTAGGTTAATATAAGATAAAAAAATTTATTTATGTCGACAAAAGGAAATTTAGAAAATTAGACCCTGTAGGTCTGATTACCGAAATTTGGTACCATGCTCCTCCCAATTATAAGAAAATAAAATAATAGCTAACAATTACAAAACAACATTACAAGGACATCTCAGTAATATATTACAAAATAAAGTTCTGAATGAAACACAGTACTGAAATTTCACAGTAAGTTAGTCTATTTTCACTGTTCTTCAAAAGGTGCTTTAACACTGCATAAAAGATTAATTAAAGTTGGTATCAAGTGAAGAAAGTTCTTTTTAAAGCAGAAGTTGCCAAGTTAAATATTTGATGTTGGTTCCATGTGGAAAAATAAGTCCAAAAGTGCAACCAGCAACACGGCTATATGCAAAAAAAAAGGTTTTAGCAAATAGCATGTAATTAACAAACTAAATTAGCCATGTAAAGAGCAAAAGTAAAAAATACATATTGCAAAATGACATGCTAAAGGTGGTTCCAACCTGTTCTAAAACCACATGTTTTCCAATTTGCTATTCAGCAAAACTAGCAATTATCAAGGTTATTATACTTTAATTACGTTGTTTTTATACTTGACAAAATTGATTTTAAAGTTGTAATACTTATTAGTTTCATTACAAAAGACATTAGTTCTGCACACTTTACACTTAAGGAGACAAATATTTTAAGATATATAGATCAAGATTTAACACTGAGAATGTCTGAAATAAATTTAGTTGAAAGAAAATTTTAATACTAATATAAGTTACAATTTGCTATAAGGGAAAACTTATTAAATTTACAATTAACAAATGAACAAACAAGCCTAGTCTAGACAGCTAAGTCAAAATAAGAAGTTACCTGGTTTTAAGCGTCGTCTGTTTAAATGAACAAAGACATAATAAATTAAACAACTGTACAAACATTGTACAGAAACTGAACTACTAAGAATCTCACGTAATTACAAGGTATTAAACATTTAAACAGTTTCCAAAATCAGCAAGGTTATTGACGGTATTGTACTATGTCTTCGTGAGAAACGTGTAATGTCGAATTAGGCTAAAGACTGGCAGAACAAGTGTAACAGCAGGGCATAGAAGTAAAATGGAATAGACGCGGCAGAACAGCTGGGCAAGATAAGACATGGCTGCAGGCAAAGTGACCTCCAACGGTAGGTAGGAGAACTAGAATGGCACAATGGGGGAAAATTGTAAGTTTGATTGGTCATTGTGTTGGACAGAGTCAACATACAGACTTGCCCCAATCTTCTTCTTTTATCAAGGCCTTTAAAATGAGGTGTCGCTCAATAGGGGTTCTCATTAAAAAATTTCGACTTATCCCCAAAATACCCCATTTTTTGGAGAGGGGTTGAAATTTAAGATACACCAAAAAACTCAATTTTTGTTCATGTTAACAATCCCCAAAGCAAATCTGTCTATTTCCATTAATAAAAAAAATAATAGGTGGAGTACTTTTAAGACACCTGGTATACTTAAATAATGTAATTACAGTAACATTATTTTGTGTGTAAACACTATCTCAAATATTATAAAATTGTAACATGACAGTAAAATTTTAACCACATACAATAATTTAATTATTAACATATTGATCGGATATAATAGTATTTGTTTAAGATTCAAACTATTTTATGCACGAACACATAAGGGTTTTAATTAGGACTTGGAATTCTGAAAATTATGCTTTTTCAGATTTCCTATCTGTTATAAGAAAACCTTAGCCTAACTCGTTGTCTTACTTTCGATACATAAATTGTTTAAGGTGATCTGCTTCCATGCAACTTATGAGGAGCTATCTGGGCTGTTTGATACGATAAGGTTCAACTGTGATGCATCATCATTTCTTACAATGAAGTTCCAATTACATCTCTCATCCTTACCATTCTTAAAACTACAATACAGCAAGACAATTAATTATCCAAACAACATCAAAGAACAACAACATTAATTTATAACCACGATTTATTTGCCAACTAACATAATATAATCAATAATGTTTAGTAGAGTGTTACACTAAGAAAGCGTTCCTTAAATTGTGTTACTTTTTTATGTTCAATTGATTAACTTTATCAAGTAAAATATTCTGAAAACTAGTTAGGTTTCCTCAGCAAATAGTATCAAAATAAAGTAAAGAGATAATTTTTCGCGTGATACTGAAATATCACAGAAGGAAAGATTGAGTTGATTGAGTATATGAATACTTTGTTTGCCTTTGCTTCTATTACCATATACAGTACAACCATGTCAGTTCGATCGATTTCTCTGTAGAATAACTTGTTGAAATTATTCACACGTTATAAAGTGGCTTTCATTTTAAGTTTATGAAAAACTCATAATAATTAAAAAAAATTTTAATGACGCTTAGTTTAATGAATTTTAAATTATATTTGGATGAAGACATTGGATCAAATATTGTAAAATAAACATTGCGCAAGTTTAATTATAATACATAAAAAAAATAAGTATTTTAAGCGTTAATATTACTGTTGGTAAATAAAATAGTTTATGCGGACTCAAAAAATACTAAACAACAAACCGACTTTATTACTGGGATCATTTTGTATGAAGAACTCTACCTTATTTATATTGTTCGTTATAACTAATATTATCATTTTGGGTTTAAATGAAGGACAGCTGCAATGTTTCTTTGAATATTAAAACAGGGTAAAGGTGGATGAGAGAAGACTGAAGGGATTTTCCTGACTTATTCCTGAAAGAAGGAGGATTTGATTTGGATAGGAACTGAAATGATTTTGTTTTACTTTAACACACAGGCTTTATTTTATCTAGCACAGGTCTCTTGGCTTCACAAAAATAAAATACGGTTAGTAAATTTCTAAGGACATGTTAAAACTATATGATTCGATCTTATCTTTAATCCAGTTAGTTATATCAGATTGCATGTTGCAGATTGCTTATTAATTGTAAATTTAAATATTTGCTTTGGTTAATGAGTTGTTTGCAAAAAGAAATTATAACTACTTGTTAAGACTATAAATAGTAATGTTCACCCAGGTGAATTTAATTGTAATTTATGGGTTTAACGTCAGCTCTGACGTACACACATATATATAGCTCGTTAGTTTTAGCATGGACTTTACGATTTGCTGGCCGGAAGGAAAAATATAGGCAAGTGGAGACGCCGTCCGCTGGAGGGGAAGGGACACTACGCTGTACTTTCAAAGTTGTCGCGACAGCTTTGTGTTGTATTACTTGCAACATGTAAATACTGCATAGATATGGGACTATTTATATCTATATATAAATAGAATAAGAGTTTTGTTTGTAGACTGTTGGGAATAGTGTGATTTTTCGTTTATTTAAGTTTCATACACCAAAGAATCCGAAACAAGCCTTATCTCAATTTTTGTCTGTCTGATTTCGCTAACGCTCGTGGAACTGTTTCTTGTTCATGACTAACGTTAAAACAACTTTTAACGATAGATATAATAACTATTTTAACAAAGAAACACACATGAGTAACAATAAAAACTACCATTTTGATACTATTTACAAGTGTTAAGTAAAATAAATAAACTTATAACTTATTATTTAAAAAATTACATCAATAGGCCTACGTTTATTCATGTAAAAACGATAGGTTATTTTGAAAATAAATATATTAAATTTATTATTAATATTATTATTAATCACAGTGTGATGAAAAGTATCGTTTATCAAACGGGCCAAAAGTGACACGATGAAAGTTATTCACTGTGCTTCGAATTATGCCTAAATCAAAATTATCTAAGTCACTTTTTATATTTGTTCGGTGTCTAACTTTGTTTGGAGTACTAAAAGAAGTTCCAGATTCACTACAACTTTTTTCCTCCTTTAATATTCTCTTTAATGCGCTCTTTGAAATACCAGTTGCCTGTACAACTCATTCCTGAACGTTTGTCAAATTAATCGGAGCATTTGTTTCCGTTTCTCTTTTCATAAAGTGGTAAACATTAGCAACGATCTCACGGGTTTTGTTGTGAATAACTTGTCTACCCTCTAACTTTGATTTGACACTGCCTCCCATTAAACCTAATTAAACAAATATAAACAATAAAAAATAAACAACGCTAAAAAAACAATAATAAACAGCGGTAGTTAAATAGTAAATAGATTTGTGCACGGACAATAATGTTATTGAAAATCCGTACAAGAGCTTCTAGACCGAAGTGTTACGTTCAGAGCTCGGTAGTAGACTGTGCTTCTCTGACCCCCCTCCCACCACTCGAATTAACTCCGAGTCTATTAAGATTGAGAAAACCAAGTAAGAAGTATGATCATTCATACACAAATTGTTAACGGCAGGGATATTAACATCCTTTTGATTCCCTATGGGATGGTGTAACTGTCAAAACAATCGGATGAAGGATAGTAGTTAAGTTAAAGATAATGACAGCAAATGTACATACAATATTGTAGTATTTACTTTGTTGGTGTATGATGCAGGGTTGAACAAATCAATTACTACACTACAACGGAACAATTCAACGTGTTCTGCCCCACGTTCGGGAGCCAATTATACAACGAACAATCGCGTGCTGACGTTCTTTTGTTGTATAATAAGTTACAACACCTACTGGAAGCCTTTAGCCAAAATTTTATCTTTAGCTTAGGTGATGCAACTGGGTGTCTGATACCTATTTCTATAAGTATTTCGACTGACTCTAACACTTTAAAATAGCTTCCAGAAATTAATAAGTTTACTAGCTCTGAATTTAATTTATGAGAACTCTTGATTATTTTTGATCTCAGGGAAATGAGAACAGTGGAACAGCCCTTATAACTTACCTTATTTGTGCTTTGATTATTTCTACAGCTAAACACATTTATTATAATATTTCTAATAAATTAAATTATCATGAATGGATAACCATAAACAGGTAATTGATTACTTTCAGTATTTCAGTATAAAAATTAATAATTAATTTATTCAAAATTCAAAATCAAAACCTTTTCAAAATTAAACATAAACAACTCGCTTTTCTCACCATCTGCTTGTACATATAATTTCTATTCAATATTAATGTTAAACCTATAATTCTAATTTCTAATAGGCTTGGCAGACAGTCTAATTTTATAATCAATTTAATTTTAATTTATTTGAATTTAATTTATTTACATTTAAATTTAGGGAATATCGAATTTACATTTATTTAATTTATGATTTGAATTTAATTTGAAACTAACCTTTCTCAACCAGTACTTTAAATATTTTTATTGAATTTACTCAGGCAATTAATTAAAATAGGGGACAACGTATTCTCGTTTACACAGACCTTAATTCAGCGTTTTTCACCTCCGGTTTTCCGTGATGGATGCCGCTATGTTGATGGGCTGGTGCTGGAGCTGATATGATGCTGTGTCTGGTAGCCTGGATTTTCTGATTTAAAGTTGTTGGGTTGATATGATGGCTACAGATGTACTTGAAGAGCAGATCTGGTAGAATCTAGTAGAGTTAAAGTTGATCCTATTTCTTCCTTGGTTCGTGAGAAGTGAAGTTCCGTTTAGAAGATCATGTCCTGAAGGATTGCCTATGTCGTCTCAGTATCGCCAAATAGAGTTATTTTTGCATTAACTCATTTGGATAGGCCGTAGAGTTGCTCCTGAAGAACTACTTCTGACTTGTAGTTTATATTTAAAAGTTATTTAAGTTTAACGAAGAAAAAAATATTTGCTGCAGAGTGACGTGAAGTCTACATTCGTAACAATTTGAATCTAGAGTGAGTCTTAGAGCGAGTCCGAGAGAGTGAGCGATTCCGAGAGAGTAAGTCCGTGGATTTTTCGCGTTCAATCCTTTATACACTTCGTGACGTCATTTTTTACATGCCCTTTCTATCATTTTTTCACTAAGCCAATTTTTCTTTTGTACAAACTTTTTTGGTCTTGAAATGTGTCTAAATTCGCCCTGGTTAATTTTATCTAATTTTCTTCTTTTCTTTTCTTTCCATTTTCCTGGAAAACACCAATTTCTCTGGTTAATCCGGTTGCTCGTTGACGCCCCTTTCTGTAATCGCGGCTGTATCCCTTCCACTTTGACCATTGAAACTTACTTGTTTTTGATTTCCCGCTGTATCTTTTTTTCCTTTTAAGTTTTCCTTAATTTTCTTTTTGCACATTTTCCAGATTGTTCTTGGCTATCCGTACGTTTTTGAATCGTGTCTGTACTGTGATTTTTACGCGTGCGCGGCACGTCTACGTTTTTCCGCGACTTCCGCGACTGTCTTTCGCGTTCAATGTCTTTTTTGTTTGTTTACGCCGATTGTCTTTAACACCTGTACAGTTCTAACTCTTTTCACCATTTTTACTTATTTTTTCTCTTCTGGGACTTAGCCTACAATCGCAAAAAAGTTCTTTGGGGGTTTTTTATTTACTACGCGAAAAATATTTAAGTTACTGGTTTCCTAACGATACAATGTTAATCTAACCCTAAATCTCTTTACTTTACTATTATTTAAAATTCAAAAATTCAACTTTTATTACTTTAAAAGGCGTGAAAACTCTCACCATTTTATCTTAATTTAATTTTACTTTTTGTTCCCTTTTTTACACAGAACTATTCATTCTCTAATAACTCTTGTGAGTGAAAACCTTTGATTTTAATTATTTCTCCCTTTTTAGGGTGTGTGAAATTTGACACTTAAGCTAACTTTTTTATTTTCAATAATTTGACTTTTTCTTATTTAACCTTTTGTTTTTGTCTACTTATGTAGATTCCAAAAAAATCTGACTTTTTCAGTTTCGAGTTAAATTGAACTTTTCTCTTAACTTTAACCCCTGTTTACTTTGGTAGTGTTACCTTTTATGATTTGAAATTCACACGGCCGTAACTCACGCGTTTAGCGCTACGTATTAAACCATGAAAACCACAAATGCATAAAATTCCTGGATTCCTTTATTCCCCTAAAACTCAGCTACTTTCAGGCTAAGTCAGATTTCCTTTCTTGACGTGTCCTAGATCAAGGTTCATCTTGGGAGATAAGCCTTGCTCTGATTTAACTTGTATTTTCGACCTACAATTGACACTCACCGAAGTCCGGCCTTGAAAACATCGAATTTTATAATTTAATATAAAAACCGATTTTTCCCGCCTTACAACGGCTAATATCCGTTGTAACACATAACTTAATTGTTCCTTCGTTTTGAATGTAACTGAAAACTAAAAGTTTTAATATTAAAGAATCTTCAGTTATGTAGTACAAAATTACAGCTTTAAATGTAGAGAGAAAATATAATCATGAAATGAAAACATAAACGCATTTTTACGTAATGAGAACTTTTTATTAAATTTTAAAGCAAATTTCAACATTATACAAATAAAATGTTTCTTTTAAGTTATAATTTATTTATTGGAGTGATACAACATCGAAGTTTAACATACAGTGTTGAATTTTGTACAGGTAATTGTTAAAAATTGTTTTTATATTATTGATTGGAAATAATATATCACTTTAATAGTTATAATTTTAATAAGTGTAAATGATAAAGTTATGAATATACAAATTAAAAGATATACTATAAATAAAGGCCTAGTCATATTATTATTTAACCTAAAGTAAACTTTAAAACATTAAAGAAAAAGAAAACTATAGTTTGATAAAAAAAAAATTATTTATAGTTTTGTCCTTTATTTACATTTATTTAATTACGTTGCGTGTAGTAATGGAGTAAGTAAACCTGTAACTTTAATTATAAACTTCTGCGAACTTTAGTCAACTCAGGCGTAATATGTTGATATGTAAACATAGTAAACTTCAACCACTTTGTTTGCAAATTTGATTCATACTTACGCATATATTAAGCAGAATACTGACTACACAGTTCAGTGTAATGCGGTAACTTGATTCTGAAGCACGAATAGACTGTATATCAAGTTTAAGTGTAAATACTACAGCCAGGAAAACCTTGCTTCATTAAATAACGTGTAAATATTATGTACTAAGTCAGCATATATATAAACTTCGTACACACTAAACACATTTAGAAAAATAAAACAAATTAATTTAGAGTACATAGCTATTCTAATAATAATTATTTATCTTTTATTTGTTCACAATTAGTACTAAGTTTTATTCACATAATAAGTCTCCAGTCAGACTTATACATATAAATAGTTTATGTTTGAAGTAGATTTTTTTACTTTCTCTCCCTATACCATAGTACATGGAGAAAGTAATTGTATTCGTCAAAATTTTCGAGTTTGAGTTTTTGGTGGAAATATCCGTTTTGGGCCCCCTGAACCTAAAAAAGTGGTTTTCGGAGTGATGTCTGTGTGTGTGTCTGTGTGTGTGTGTCTGTGTGGATGTTATCAGACCTAGAGCCTAAACCAGTCGTCCGATTTTGATGAAATTTGGTATGGAGGTACTAATCCAAGGTATCTCCAGCCATTTTTTTCATTTTTGTGAATTTTTAATTTTTAAGGGTAATTTTCCCACAAAAACCCTTAAAATAACGGAAAAATCAACTTTTCTCAAAAACGGCTCTAACGATTTTGATTAAAGTTTTATAGTTTATTAGGGACCTAAAGTACTATAAACTGTAAAATTTTAATCAAAATCGTTCGAGCCGTTTTTGAGAAAAGTTGGGTTTTCCGTTATTTTATGGATTTTTATGGGAAAACAACTTTAATACAAAATCACCTCTCCTACCCCACCCTACAAGTCACCGTGAATCTGTTTAATAATTTAAATATGTTTGTGAGAATGTATGTGCCAGTTCCTGGTACCGTTTATTTTAAATAGATAGCTAATCTTAATTTTAAATTGTGTTTATTATAATTCTGTTACATGTTATATCGACATTTGAAACTTAACTGCACTAAAATTATATGTTTTATTACATAAATTTTTTTTAGTACTTACTTTTCTTATGAATAATTGGATAATTTTTTATAAAACGAAGTATAAGAAAGCACGACTAGAAAACATTAGATACTTGTTTTGAAGTACAGAAGAGTGGGGTAGATACCATCATTTGCTTTAGATAGAATAACGTTTCAGTTCAAAAATCAGTTTTTGTTATGAAGGTGTTTCAATTTTAAACAAAGTAACTGTTCTTGACGTGACACTGAATACAGGCTTCTTGTTTGCAAGAAAAACGTAATCAGGTGTTTGAATAAATTAAAAATGGCGTTACAATTTATGTTGACGTAAATTATTAGAGATTCAGATTTTTATGAAACAAATTTTATTTAAAGCCTTAAGACTTAAGTCTATTCCTAAGCCTTAAGACAAATTTTAAAATAATGCTTGTAATATTACTCGCTCCACCACAGCTCTAGTCAAAATGTGTCCTGAATTTAACTTTAAAAAAATTAATAAAACTGCATTCGAGAAATATAAGGTTATTAATTCTTGACAATTTAAATACTTAAAGCTTTAGATATGAAAGACAATCACACCGATTTTATTAAAAACCCCGAACCACAAAACAAGGCACAAAAATAATAACTAAACAAATAAATTGTAAGTTATGTTTAATACGCCCTTATGTAAATTTCGATGACATAGTCATCATCCTCAGAGGGTTTTAACACTACCAATGAAAGACAATAACAGGGAGTTTTGTTTAATGAAAGACAATAACAATAAATTTGCTTGTAGGTTTTGTACTTCTTGGATAAAACAACTGGCATCCTAGATTAAAGGTAAGTTTATTCAAAAGTTTATTTCGTGTATTTTTTTACTAACTATGCAGTTAGATATTTAATTACTTAATGATGTAAATGCCAAGCCTTTCATCTTACTTTTCAAATAAAAGAATAAAATAACGTACAGTATTTGCAATATGCATTTTCCTGAATTATAAATACTTCAAGGTATTGTCTTCAAACTGCATAGTGGGATTAAACAAAACAAGTTGTAAGTCTATATTATATAAAATCCAAAAAACCCACTGACTGACTGACTGACTGATCACAGTATCTCAAAAACCATACCACAAAGGAACGTGAAATTTGGTACACATATTGCTCATATGCGCTAGCGGCACACAAAGAAAGGATTTTAAAATATTTAGCCCTTAAGGGTTGAAACAATCCCTAATACAATAATTATTGTTTTTATATATCTCAAAAACAATACTGGCTAGAAACGAAATTTGGTACACATAATGCTCACAGGGGCTAGAGGCGCACTAAGAACGGATTTTAAAATATTTGGCCTGTAAGGGCTGAAACAACCCCTAAAACAATAAATATTGTTTGTTATATATCTAAAAAACCTTACCTCCCAGGAACGTGAAATTTGGTATAATTATTTGTCATAGGGCAAGAGGCGCACTAAGAAAGGATTTTAAAATACTTCGCCTGTAAGTGTTGAAACAACCCCTAAAATATTAAATATTGTTTCTATACTTTCCATAAAAGTAAACCAGTTTTACATTTCCTTACAAGCTTTTAGTGGTGAAAATATGAAAACAACCCTTAAAAATAAAAAATATACATTTGTATACTTTAATTAAAGCTAGAGAGCTAATATTTTGTAAATTTATTTCTTACAAAATTCATAGAAAAATAAACTAATTTTAGACTTTGTCACGTTTTGTTAAGGGATGAAAATGTAGTAACAACTCCTAAGGCAATAATTATTAATTTTTAAAAGTTCCCTGTATCTAGGAAGCTGATAATTTGTAAATGTATGTCTTACAAGATACATAGAAAAAATATACCAGTTTTATATTTTGTCACAATCTATTAAGGGGTGGAAATGTAGCAACAACCGCTAAAACTACAAATACTAGTTGAATACTGCCTAGGAACGTGAAATTTGGTACACATATTGCTCATATGCGCTAAAGGCACACAAAGAAAGGATTTTAAAATATTGGCCTTTAAGGGTTGAAAAAACCCCTAAAACAAAAAATATACATTTTATACTCTCTTCTTATACATTTATTTCTTACACGTATAAAAACAAACCAGTTTTACATTTTGTCACGTTCTGCTAAGGGGTGTAAATGTAGAAACAACCCTTAAAACAATAAATATAAATTTGTAAACTTTCCTTGAAGCTAGAAAGCTGAAATTTTGTACATTTATTTCTTACAAGATACACATGACAAATAAACTATTTTAACATTTCGTCAAATTTGCTAAGGAGTGAAAATGTGATTATATTTTAAAAACAATAAATATTAATTGGTATTCTTTCCTTAAAGCTAAATTGCTGACATTTGGCCCTTATTAATTTTAAGAAAATATTTTTGACGTAAGCTGAATAAAACTATCCCGATCTATGCATCTGGATGTTGCAGATGGACATATCTGGGTGATCTGCAACATCCAGCTAAGACTGTGATTTACCAGTCTGTAAATTTAGCGGTTGAAAAAATGACGCTCTTTACTCTGAATTTATTATTTAGTCCACATACAGTGACGAAGACGATTGTTGGGCACCCAGTGAACAATACACAATACCAAACTAATTGAACACAGATATAATAATTAACTTCGTGAAATAATAAATGAAATAAAATTAGAGAAAATATTACAATAATTATGTAACATAGTGATGGTAACATCAAATTCTCTGTAGCGAAGCACGGGTATTCCGCTAGTTTAACCTATAACAATTAATAATCATACTACAGTATTAATAAATTATACTGAACACGTCATGTTGACTTTACACCTATTGCGAACAAATTATTTGGGTATTTGGGTACAAACGAGGAATTTTCTGATTAACATAAACGAAAGTTTACTATTTCTTTAAATGACCTAAATTCTTGCTAATACAAAATTAATATTATTACAAATCCACTTATTATTGCAAGGCTGTGAAATGTTCCTTTAAATTGTATGATAACATTCATTAACTTTACTTTTGAAAATTAATTCGCATTAATAATAAAAATGGCTGTAATTTACCCAAAGGAAAAAGTTTCACACAAAAGGCAATTAACGTATTCAGAATCTATAATTTTACTCACAAAGGAAATTGCCAGAATCCATAGATTTTAGCACTTACATATGCATATTTGTTGTAATTGCAGTAACTCTGTACCAAACTATATTATACAATTTGTTTATACAGCATAGAAAACATACAGATACAGCATAAGGGTTTAAACAGTTTACTAAAATTCCTATTTAGTATAAACACTGTTTCATAGTAAAATTAGTCTCTAATTTAAAATACAACACGTAATCTAAATGAGGACTTTTTCTTAATTTAACTCTTGATTAAAAGCTTCAAGCTACCTTTATCAACAGACACGTTTAGAATAGTAATTTAATTAAAGTGCAATCACCACAACCGTGAACTTTCCCGAGTGAACTAGCGGAGAATTTATTTTTAAACCTTTTTTGCATTTTTGAAGACTAAAAACATCAGTTCTCAATTAAATACTACTTATAATATGCTTATATTATAATAGGCTAAATAACACGCAAGATATTATCAAATTAGTTTACAACTACATAAACATGGTAAATGAAGTTTATATGCTTTCTTTACTTTATGTTAACCCGGAGTGTACTGATAATATAAATACAATCACATTTTCTCCACATTTTGATATTTAATTTGTTATTTTAAAGTAAAATGTTATATAATAGAGATCATAAATACTTAAAATTCAAAATTAGTTGGAAGTTGGGAAACATGTGTATATGTTTCTAACTAACTAACATATGATAGTTTAGTTTTAAATGTTTTTTTTTTTATAATATAAACGTAAAGTGAACGAAAGACATAATAATATAACCCATTTCTTATAACATTTATGAAACAGTTTCAATTTAATCAGTGTTAAATAACGAAAAACAAGTGTTGCAAGAGCATTAAATGCTTCTCTATTAAATTATTAATTTAGTTAGTTTTTCATTAAGAACACAGAAGTGATGTTAAAGCAAGGCTGCCAACCCAACGTTTGTCAAGCATAATTAATTGTAATTAAAATTAAACTTGAGATAACAATAAAGTAAACACTCAAAAGTTAGAGCCTTGATGCACCTTTCTATTTTAAAGGTTAGAAGATTATAATTATACCTTTGATTTGTCTTATTTTAAATAAGTATTCTTTAAAATACTGTAAACAGATTAAGAAAAATCTCATTTTATTTACCAACTTTGGCTATTTCAATTTGTATTTTTATTTCGATAAAATATTTTCTTTTCTTGTAACAAATTTATTTTAATCCTTTCAAAATCCTGTTTTCTTTAGAGATAGTTAGTTAACCAAATATCTTGGTTTGTAAAAGTGCACTAGATTTCAATCCCTTTGTATTTATTAGATAGAATAGTCAAAGGGAAATCGAAAATTTTCTTACAAATTTTATATAAACAAAGACTAAAAGTTTATATTAGGCTAATGTTGCGAAATTAAATTCATTATTTCAGATAAAGTAATTGCCAAAACAAGTACTGAGGAAAGTAATATCATATTGTAATTCAAGGTTTTTAATCTTTCATATTCAAATATTTTCATGGCGTTACAGTAATTCGTATGACGATATGTTCATTAATTCTTAAAAATATTATTTGAATTGGTTTTATCGAATGTTTTATTGTTATGCCTATTGATGAAATTTTATAATGTTTAAACGAAGTAATAATTATCACTTAACTTATTAATACAAAACCCGGACAAGTCCAAAAAATCTTAGATAGAGATTATTGCACTAAATTGTTTATTATAATCAAGGGTATATATATATAGATATAAAATATTTTTCTAAAAGGTGACAAATCACATATACAATTAAGGTTGAAAATACATGGGTTCTGCAAAAACCGGATAAGTCCATGGACTTGTTTTGTTGCTGCTAGAAAACTCACTAAGTACATGAAAGCGCCACGATCAGCGTTAGTGTATTTGTATACAGATTTTTATTGTGTTTATAACATATTTAGCACTGTATTATTACTTTGTTGTATCTTGCAATTGGCTATAGTTTTTATAAGTTTATCAGAATAAAAACATAATTTCTTTTAACAAAAATCTGTTAAGTCCAAATTTATTCATTAAAAACCAGACAAGTTTTTAATTTTGTTTTGTTTATTGAAATTAAAAAAAAGTAATATTAACACTTTTTACCTAAGCAGTAAAGTACTGTACATTACAAATATGGCATTGATTAGATTAACACAAATATATGCTAGGGAGTTTTCTTGTTTCCTGAAAAAACTTAAATTTGGACTTGTCCGGATTTTTATATCAACCCCTCAATGGAAAAATACGTAAATGGAATGAAAAAGACAAGGTTTTAGTTATTACAGTCATGTGCAGAAGGATTACAATAAAAATTGCCTAAAATGAAATAATCAATTCGATGTTATACCATTACAGTACATCTTAGGGTTGAAAAAAGGGTTTGATTTTAATTGTCGAACTGAATTTACATGAATACACGCCTTCTTTTGTGTTTATATTTACATTTAGTCCACTTTGAAATCCACTAGGAATCCCTAATACATAATTAATTAACTACTAATTAGTGAATGTACTAGATCGAGTTATGTCCTCATCATCGATATATCCAACTAATATAGTTCTATCATTAACAAAAACAACGATGAATGTGTTGGAATTTGTGAACTTTTCATAAGCCTGTTTACAGTTTGTAAACATAAACTATATAAGGCCTAAGTCGCCTGCTTATGTCAACTTAGGCAACCTTACAATCGTTCCAGAGTGAAGTTTCGCCAGTGAAAACTGAAGGGGCTAATTATTTATTTAATTCAATTGGTTAAAAAATATCTTTAATTCTATCAATCAACTTATTTTATTGAGGAATTTCAGAATGAAAACAGTAAATAATTATGTAAGAAAAATACCGTTCAAATATCAATTGCGCAAATTAAAATCAGCTTCATAATAATGACACCATTAACTGAATCGGATGACGGTATTTTCTTGATTCAATCTTGTAAATACAGATTCCCTGAGCCATTAGTTAGTGCGTTAGGTTTTGTTTGAAATAATATTGCAAGAAAATAAATTAGTTAAATATTTCTGAAGCTGTTATTACAAGCATAGAATTTCAATTATTAAATAAATATCTATGAATAACAGTTGTTAAACTTTGGTTTTAATATGTTAGTCATGTTAACAGATTTCTCTATTCCAAACAATGTCAAAATATAAACAGACTAACCTTATTTACCCTTACAAATGATTTTGTGTAATTGTGTAAAATCTAAATTATCCTTTTAGTTAATTTTTTGTTCATAATTTGCACACTGGGAGCTCGTAACCAGTTGACATTATTTTTGAATCAAACTCCAGTTAATGTTCTTAATTATTATTATTTAATTTGTTAATATTTCCTCATTAATGTACCATCGTTAATTGTATTACTACATCAAACATAGAAATCAATGGGTATGTTATGAGTTAAAAATAAAGCAGTACGGTATATATATATATTATATATATGTAAGGCCAATAATTAGAAACGTCTAGAAGATTCAATGTACACAACCTTATAGCAACGGGAGAGAGTATAAGTTTTGTTGATGTAAATGGAAGGGGCAAGCTAAATAATAAATAATCATAATTTTTACAATATTGCGTTTCATATTTGGCAATATAATATTGTTTTACACATATATATGTTGTTGTTTAGTTGTGTTTTGTATGTTGATATACATCAATGATCCAGAACTTTATAGAAAGACTTGCTACAAAAAAAAGAGCAAAATACCTATTTAACATGAGCTTTTATACAATAAGCTATTGATTGATATATTGGTACTATTCTTTTTTAAATTAGAACTTTGTTTTAATTGAAGAGCATTTTATTCAATTTAAAATCATATTTAATTTGTTTACAATTAATGTTTATACTACTGCCAACGCGGTTTATGAAAGTTTATTTATTCGTTATGAAGTTACTGTTGCTTTCTAAATTAGTTTTATATTTATTTAAAGCATGTTAAAAAAATCCTCTATAAGTATTTAAACAAAGTTAATATTACATCAAACACAAAATACTAATTAATAGTGACAATAAATATACTTCAAGTTCAGCGTAAAAAGTTCAATGTAAAAGAGTGTTACAAGTTCATAATAAATTATACTAATTATAAATTAGTTTAATAAAATATAGGCTACTAAATTATCATAATAAATTATGCTTAAATAATGCATATGTTGATTTCAAAAAGAATTATTTTACTATCCCTAATAAAATATTTGTTTTAGAATGTATTAGCATTAATTTAAATTAATTAACTTAGCCTAATAATTTACTTAGATTACATAATTTATTATGTATAACAATAATACAAATTAGAATGGTTTAGGCTTTAGGTTAAGTTCGAACAAAATCTGTTAAATACTTCCCATGTTTAACAATAAATGTCTACGTGTGTCACAAAACATGTTGAATTTTCTACTTATTTCTACGAAAGTTTTCAAAACTTTTAGTGGCAACCTATTTTTGGTCAGTGGCAAAATTGTTCTTAAATACACATCCTATTAGAGACAAAATCCTTTTACAGTTTACATGATAGTCCGACTGCTAATAAGTATTTCTTTAAATGTGTCATTTGTTTACTAATTACAACTTCTAGACTAATTTAAATTAATGCTAATACATACTAAAACAAATATTTCATTAGGGATGATAAAATAATTCTTTTTGACATCAACATATAGATTATTTAATCAATCTGAATACTGGTAACATTTAATGCAGTACTTAGGTGATTAGTAAAATGATGTGAACATCACTTTGTCCTAACGCCTAAAGCCACACTGCAGTCTACTATCATCTAAAAATATAACTAATGGATCCCGTATGGGTTTATTAAATTACCAGACACTTTGTGTTTCTCTGGGCTGTGTTTCCAGCTTAGGTCGAGGTTTTTATAAGATAATGCACATCAATCTATGGTAGCCATCATGTCAATAATTAAGTTTAATTATTATTTTATTTTTATTGTTGTGTTCGCTTTTTCTGTTTCTTACATGGTATACAGTTGTAATGTAGCAAATGTTTCAGTTAGATTATTTGTTTCATAAACATTTCGTTGCTTTATGTAGGTTAGGTTGTTAGTATATTTTTATCGTAACTCCCATTCAAGAGGCGTTAGTTTCTACTTATAATTGCTTATATTATTAATTTAAAATAAGACAATAATCGTAGTACAACTAAAAATTATCGCGATAGTCCAGAAAACTCGAAACAAGAACCGAAAGAGAGATTTAACTAATAACGGAGAGAGAAAGACATTTGTCACAAGAATGTCTGAAACGACGTTGCGACTGATGCTTGACTAAATGGCACAGAGACGTCCCTCTCAACGAATATTAGAATATTTGTAGCATGTAAAAATTCGACAAAAAGTAGAAAGAGCGTGATCATGAAACAGTTACGGGTGTCTAAATCAGCGTTGCGGGTTTTTAAATAAGCTCTTGGATAAATATACCGTTCTCTTAAGTGCTGCATTTATTAATCATTATATTTTCAGTTTGATATAATATAAATAACAGAATACACCTATTTAAGTAAAATAACACAATATGTCTTAGTGACAATGGTAATTATGGTGCAGGACAACGTGACAGTATAAAGTGGATGTTTTCACACCCTGAAAGTAATTTTTAAACCAAGCCTAAAAATACCAACCGTTTCCAAGTATTATAGACATTATAAGAGAAAGAAAACTAAAATTGCATTTTATTTTCAGTCATTTGCGCTATGTATGCACTAAAGAAAAGTTACACCAAACAGTTATATTTATAATAATTATTGAAAACAAAATATAAGACATCAAATGATATAACACTTACGAGACAATTTTTAATTTTTCTTAATTAACAAGGAATAATAACAATTTAGCATTGAAACCAATAAAACGAAATTGATGGATTTTAACAAAAGAATGAACACAAATATTGACAACATGGTCTAACTGAATCGATAGCAAACACTAAAACAATAAATTAACTTAAACTTTAAAATCTCAGTACATTTACAGTTTTTATACATATATAAGTTGGTAGCATTTCTTACTTTCCGAAAAATGTGGCAACGCGATTACATCTATCGGCTCAGCTATATTCGCTATGTTTTTCCACCAATTTAACTTTTGGTGTTATTGCTCATTCTTTTACATTTTGTTTTAGTATATTTTTAATTATAATATTAGTAGAATATTTGATTTGAAACATTCAGTGAAGAGTGTAGTCTCATTATATTTAAAGGAAAATGTCAAGGTGCTTTTATTTCTGTTCAAATTGATGGTCACGTTCTTTTGCCGTAATAATAAAATACAAAGTTGAAATCGTAATCTAGTTTTAAAACATTGTGTACTTTATTCAAATAATATTTTGCCTTTATACGAGGATATCATGCGATATAAAGGTTCATCAAAACGTTTGTCTGTCGCCATTCCGAATATTGATATAATACATATATATATTGACTTACCGTCTACAATATTCTATTTGCTGTCGTATACGACGGCCGTTTCAGTTATTCAGCCATTTTCAAGTATTTTTCAGCAGACGGTATATTGTAGACCGAATATTGTAGACTGAATATTGTAGACGGTAAGTCAAAATATATATTTATATAAAGATTATCAAATAATATAAACAGTTTAATCTACGAAGGTTATAAAGTAAGTTAATCATAACGTTCTACATTCATATGTTTCGGAAGAGGATTATACATTTCTTAAGCGTACAAAGAAGAACGGGACATATGTAGGTCACAACATGTGCAAGAAATATGTGCGGCAAATTTCAAAATATATTAATCATATCTGAAACAACTGTGACTATTATATCTCACGAAAGTAAATTAATAATCGATATATGTAAAATCCACGAACAAAGTATAATAAAAACCAATGGTTAATCATTTTTTTAAATTGGAATTCACAGTTTTAATTTCTAACTATGGGGATATATTTAGAGGAATATAGGACAATTTAAACAAATTAATGATCAAACTATACATGAATAAAACTGTAAAACTACTTTGGAAGGTAACATTTTCTTTTCTTAAATTTATCAAAAATATGATTGTTTTCATATATTTGAGACAGAATGAATCAACAAAAGTTTTGTGATATTCTGGATCATGTAACTAATGGATGCGAATGTGCTCACTTTGCCCACAAACAACTCATGGCAATGCAAACAGATTATTGCATGCTTTGATATTTTGACGGAAATGATGATTGATTAGGACAGAGGCACTTTGATCCAAGTATGGTGGTGGGGGTAATGGATGACAGTGGTCGAAATAGACACGCACCATCTATAACAATTGCAATTATGGAATCATTTTTAATTTCACCATTTATATTTAAACTAGCTAACCCGTGCGAAGCATTCGCATTCTAACTTACTTAAAATCCCACTTAATTAAAGTACACACCGTATATTTAGTATCGTATAGTGCGTATATTAATTAAAAATAGCAATGTAGCGGCATAACGGCAGCTCTCCAGCTGGGTATTGTTATCATCAGTGTTGCCAACGCCAGGAAAATATCCCTACAACTTACTTGATCTTACATCACTGTTACTTTCGGATTCTTTATTTCTTTTTTTTTTGTATTTTTTCGTATAATTGTATTTTGTATATTTTTCCGGTGTAGTGGTTGTTATGTTCGGGTTCATAATTAATTATTTAAAGAAATGTACATTACATTTATGAAGTACCAGTTTTATTATTCAACGATCTACTTTGGTCGCTGTTCACTGTAAAGCCCCGTTCCCACGGCCTGCCGTCTGTAAGGCCTCGTCTGCCGTCAACCAGATAACAGGTCGTGGGAACAGATTGCCTGTGTACGCCTGACGTACGGACAGGCCGTCCGGGGCTGCCTGAACAGGTCCCGTACAAAATGGGAAAAAAGGCGGCACTACAAAGGCCTGTGGTCGGAGTTGAGGCGGGCAAGTCTGGTCCGAGGTATCGTTCCCACGACCTGATAGATGCCAGACTAGGCGAGAGTTTCCTCAGACAAGCTGAGTCCGTCACAACGTTAGCAATGGAGTGGACAAACGAGGTCATTATTGAGTTTTTAGATCTTTATGAGGATGAACCCGCAATTTGGAACCCCCTAAATGAGAACCATAGGGATAGGAACCAAGTTTACGATGCGTGGAAGCGCATTCAGGCGCAAATTAGCATTGAGTGTTCGTTGAAGGATTTAAAACGAAAGAAGGAAAACTTAATGTCAACGTTTAGGAAGTTGTCCTCAAAAGTTAAAAAAAGTTCTACAACGGGCAGTGGAAGTTACGAAGTGTACAAGTCGGAATGGTTAGAGTGCTGGTCGCCCTGCCAGGCCACTACAGGTCGTTCTAGCCGCGCCGCCTTCACAGGTCACGGGCCGTCGGAACGGTCCTGTCCGATGAGACACAGGCGACACGCTATCCGTGTACCGACATCGGGCCGCCTGTCGTCTGCGAACACACTGGCCGTGGGAACGGGGCTTAGACTTTTTGGTACAACAATTGTGTCATCTTTAAATATTACATTTTTTATAATACTTAATTCATCTTTAAAATCAAAATAACATTTTAATTTATCATTTACATTACTTTTATATTTTGGCCAGCCATGATTAATATAGTCTTTTAATTTATTTAATTCTTCATCATTTTTAGTTTCCTTCTCAAACAATAACCACTTAGCATGTGAAATTGGTAAATTATCAATTAATAAATTAACAAGTAATTCTATTTCGTCAAAAGCCTCATCTTCAACCTTGTCATTTACATTGAAATGTCTTGACAAAGTGTCAGCAATAACTAACTCTTTACCCGGTTTGTACACTACATTAAGTTTATACTGTTGAAGGCGTAACAACATTCTTTGTAATCTACTTGAGATTTTTGGTAAGGGTTTTTTAAATATTGCTATTAAAGGTTTATGATCCGTTTCAACAGTAACATTTTTTGAGAAAATATACTGATGGAACCTTGTACAACCAAAAACTATTCCTAAGAGCTCTTTTTCAATTTGAGCATAGTTAATTTGAGTTTCTGTTAAGGTTTTAGAAGCATAACATACAGGTTTATTATCTTGCAATAAACAAGCACCTAGCCCTGTCGAACTTGCATCGACAGACAACAATATTGGCTTAGATTGATCAAAATAGCTTAATACTGGGGCTTGTGTTATTATTGTTTTCAATTTGTTAAACACCTCATTAAGATATTTATTCCAAGTAAACTCTACATCTTTTTTTAGCAAAGCTCTGAGAGGTTGTGATATTTCCGAAAAATTTTCTATGAATTTTGAAACATAATTAAACATTCCTAAAATTCTTGCAAGTTCTTTTTTATCCTTAGGTATTGGTACGTCAGAACTAATTTTATGCCCAAGAAAATTTATTTCTTTAACATTAAATTTACATTTGTTAATATTGAATTTAAATCCATTAGTTTGAGCTTTATGTAACACTGCATTAACTCTTTCGGTTAATTGTTTTTCTGTTTCACCCCATATTAATATAATATCATCTTGAAATGACTGAACCCCATAAATTTTTTCAAAAATTTGTGACACTACTCTATGAACTATTTCTGGAGCACAACTCAATCCAAATGGTAATCTTTTAAAATAAAATCTGCCAAAAGGCGTTTGAAAAGTAGTTATTTTGGCACATTTTTCATCTAATGGAAGCATCCAAAAACCTGATTTTGCATATAACACTGTGAATAACTTTGCACCTTTAATTTTATGAATAATTTCCTCAAAAGTAGGAAATTGATATTGCGATCTCTTAATAAATTCATTTAAAGGTTTTGGATCTAAACATAACCTTATATTACTATCTTTCTTTTGAACAATTACAAGCGAATTAACCCAATCAGTAGGCTCACTAATAGTTTCAATGATACCTAGCTTTAACATTCTATCCAATTCAGCTTTTAATTTATTTTCTAGTGCAAAAGGAATTTTTCTAGGAGCACTAATTACAGGAAATGAATTTTCATTTAACTCTATCCTAACTTTAACTGGTACACACCCTATTTAATTATAAAATAAATCTTTATACTTTTTATCTATTTGGTCTAACTTTAAGGTATTGATATTCTTAACAATTCCTAAATTAAGACATGTATCAAGTCCTAGTAAATTTTCACAGTTGGATTTAACAATATAAAAAGTCAATTCATAGTTTGAGCATTTAAACTTGCTTTGTAATGTACAAGTCCCTACAACAGGTAATCTGTTGTTTATAAATGAAGTAATTTTAGCATTTGTTTTATTAATTAAATTAACATCAATTCCTAATTTAAGAAAGGAATTATACGATATAATGTTTACTTGGGCTCCCGTGTCCACTTTAAGAGATTTATGCACTTTATTTATTATAATTGTCTCATACCATTGAGTTACATTTACCCTATAATTTTGCAGGTTAGGTTTAGCTAAAGTGTTTATCACAAAGTTTTTATTTTCATTATCACATAATAAACTTTCATTTCATGTTTCTGTCAGTTGGTTAACATACTGAAAACATACACATGTTTCTAAAATGGTTTAATTTACCACACTCTGAACATACTTGATTCCATGCTGGACACTTTCCAAAAAAATGAAATCGGCCACATCTAACGCACGGATTATTATGCATGTTTGCTTTGTGTGCCTGTAGGGATGATCTTGACCTAGTAGTTGACCCTTGATGCATCGCATTTGACGTTGTAGTTGATGTATTGCGCTTCATTTGGTTTCCTGTTGAATTCTGTCCACGATTGCCGGTTCCAGCTTGAAACTTGTTTAAATTAAAGTTTAAAGTTTTGTTTTTTGTTTACTATTTTTAAAAACTCTATCAACCGTAGAATCTATTAACTCTTTTTTTACATTTAGTTTATGATCCCTATCATAAGCTAATTCTTTAGATTTACACATTTCTAATGCTTGTTCTAAAGTCAAATTATGTGTTTTTAATAAAGCAACTTTAATATCGGAATCCTGAATACCACTAACAAAAATGTCTCGAACTAAACTATCACGTAAACCACCGAAGTCACAAGAAGCACTTAGGTTTTTTAATATTGCCACATATTGTTCATAAGATTCATTATGTAATTGTTTACGATTAAAGAATATATGTCTCTCATATGTTACATTAGCCAAAGGAATAAAATAGTTTTCAAAACTTTTAATCACAGTTTCTAACTTGTCTGAATCCACTGCACTAAGATTAAACGATTTTAAAATGTCTTGTCCTTCTTCACCCATGTAATGAAGTAATAAAGCTACTTTCTTTTTGTCTTTTGTAGACTCCGGTACAAATTCTTCAATAAAAATTTCATACCTGTTTTTAAATTTTCTCCAGTTAGTTGCCAAATCACATTGAAATTCCATCGGAGAGACTCAATTTCCTGTATTTCTGAAATCCATTTTTCCGTAGTAAAATCGAAAACTATTTTTTGTTTTGCAAACTAATTAACACTTTATCTTAAATTATTATTAAATCTGGTTTACACCGCTGCCACCATGTTATGTTCGGGTTCATAATTAATTATTTAAAGAAATGTACATTACATTTATGAAGTACCAGTTTTATTTTTCAGCGATCTACTTCGGTCGCTGTTCACTGTAAGACTGCTGGCTGCGCATCGTAGCCAGGACATGTTGCTACAATGTTTACTTAATATTAGAAATACAGACTACATTACAGCGGTTAAGGAAAGCTTTAAAATGATGCCTCATTCATGCAATTTGATGATGTATTAAGGAAGTTATGGCGTACCGACAAAAAAACGGCCTTGAGAAATAATATATGTGATAATCAATAGTCAACATTTCAAACAAAAGATTGCTATGCCGACTAAAGTAAATAATACAATATTATCTAGCACCAGTTATATGACTTCTAATGTATTATGCATTTTTCGTTGTTTTGTGTTGTGTTTCTATTTTCCAGGGCTATAGAATTCTATAGCACTGATGATTTTCAGATTATAACTATAAAATTATAAAAAATTAAGATTACGTTTTTTGTTGGTGGACAGTTAAATTACACTGCATATTTATTTGATTGCAGTAGATATACAATTCATAAGAGTACTGTTCATTAAGCTTACTGTTAAATCATATCGAAATACTTCAAAGGTCGAAATTAAAATACAAAATCTCATCCATGCAATTAATGTATAACATCCGAGTTCGATTATCTATCGGTTTTTATACTTGCACTTCCTGGGAATGAATTATTTAGATATTGGAGTCAAATGTTATCTGAAAGTTTGAGTCTCTGTTGAAGTTTCTATATTACGTAAACAGTATTATTAGACGAACCAATAAAATACACTCCCGTCCGAACTGTACACAACTGGATTCAGACTATCTCCACTCTACTAACTGGATTGATCAGTTTTTTCCCTAGGAACCAGATTTTGGTACTTAGTTCTGGTTTGAGAGAGTGTTTATAGTTTTAAAGATGTCTTTGTTATTTTGATAACATTATTATGTATGTGAAACAGACACTTTAGTAACTTAGTAATTATTGTAATAACCTTATAGAAAATATTTTTCTGGAAACATTATTGTACAGTTATTCAGCAATACAGATAAAGCAAACATTTTTATATTCCATAAATATAAAACTCTTGTATATTATTAAGATTAACTGGTATTGTAATTCTCTATTTTTTTTTGTTTAAATATTCTGTTGTAAGTTTGTTTAAGATATTTAGTAGTACATGACGAGAAATCATTTTGTACATTTGGTTTACTTTAATTAAATGGATTGAATCTGCTTCCATATAAGAATTTTAGCAAAAAGAATAAAAATTGTGTTAAAAGCAGTTGTAGCGATTAAGATTATGCAACTAAGTTGTTGTAACTAGTCATGCCAATTTTTTTATTAATTTAGAATTGCTGGTTTTATACTGAATTCTACAAAGGGTAAACATCTAAAAAATAATAAAAGTATCATTTTTCTTTGTTAAACCCTGTGATGAATCCCAGTAATATTCGGGATAAAAGTAATACGGCAGCATGTTATGAGTCGATACCAAACCATCCGCGGTAATAAATAACACCTACTACAATCGTAAAATAACCCAGCCCTATACGTTAGTTAGTACCAATAGATGAAGTATTTACAATATTTCTGGGTAACACACAAAGCAGCTAAACTACCCAGAATAGCAGCTCAATGTTTTACGTTTCATGGAAATAGTATTATTAACGTAATAACAACGTGAATATCTAAGATACAAGCTTATATACAAGTGAAACCTATACGGTATCCAAGTAAATAGGTTATATTTAATGATGAAATTTAGATAAATTTGCAACAATATTGCGTTTAATAATTCTATGTAAAATAACTTACTGTACTGTTGCAAATTAATTGGGACTGACTATAATTGGGTCTGAAATCATCTTAAACGGATTTTATATGTCTTGAGGTAGAGTTATTGTTTGATCTTGACAATGATAAATCAATTTAAAGTGGAAGTAGTCACCTTAGCTGCAGTTTAAAAAATATGGAATACCGTTTCTAAAAAGGAGAGGAAATGTGTGGGCCAAACGCAAACTACTCCAAAAACTGATACAATTTTAACAAGATGTGGTAAAAGTAAACCAAGGTAAATAAGCCAGCATTGCAAGAGATTTATTGACAGGTGTTATTGGTTTTAGTAGTTCGTCTTTATGCCTAAACTCATTTATTTGTTTAAGGTTACCTAATGTTGTGAGATGAGGTGAGAGTGAACCTTTGAGAGCATGTCCAACAAACTAGAAAACACCAATTGAAAGAAAACATTTTTGGGTTTTGTAATCTTGTCATTTGAGTCTAAAACTAATGGAACTAACTGGAAGGTTAGTTTAGGTTCAAGGTATGATGAATTCAACCAATAAGACGTGGGATTGTTCTACTCATACACACTTTTGATATTTTATCGGAACATGACCTGGCCTCTTGTAATAATTCAAAAAATTGCAAAGAATTTACTGTTGGAAAATTAAACCAATGTGATTGATTGACCAGAAAATTTACCAGATCTAAACATAATTGAGAAATTTTGAAATATTTAGAAAAGTAGCTTAGGTAATATGGCTTGAACGACAAAATAGTGTGACACCTAATTCTGTACAAGTGTGGTTCCACGATGATGAAGTCAAGGATGTGTGCACTAATTTTCAATGTCGAAATAAAAAAAGTAAATTCTACAACGTCATCAAAAGGTGGTGATTGGTAAAGACGGACATATTTCATACTAATACATGTATTTATCAGTGTGTACAAAAACATATATCGAATAAAAGCTATTTTTAAAGGGTGATTTTTTACTTTGCCCCAAATTATTTGAAAATTATTCATTAATTTATAATGAACTGATCTGTGTTTCTTTGTAACTAATAGTAGATTTAATTAGCTAATTAAATGTATTAAATAAATGCAATTGTGATACATCTGAATGTAATGCGACTGTATGTAGTTATCGTCGCATTGCAAACACTGATGCTGTATTTGATATTTGAGATAGTATGCAAGCACAGTAGAAAATTCTATCTAGTAATTACATACAAGTTACTACATTAAATAATATGTGATGTGTCATTTCAAAACGTTTTATTTATAATATGAAGTTTACAAATATTTTCCTTGAGATTTCGAATGACTTTTTCATATTCCATTCAACTGATTGGTTTGAAACTAAAAGTTGAACAGTTGAACCATAAATATGTAATAAGTTAGATTTACTTAATAGGAAAATCATAAAACATTTTCTACTTTGTTAATAAACAAATTTGTACATTAACTTGTATTTTATTTAACGATCGATAACGTTTACTTAAATTAATTATTTGCTGTGGCTGTAATAATGTAAATATTAAAAATGTCAAACTGTAACTTAACTATACCAATTACATTTTCATAACCATGCACTTCAAACTGTTAACTATAAAGTCTACTAAGATGCATTAACTTAGATAAAAAAAGTGACTCGTATCATATAAAGCTGAGTAACATATTTGAGTTTTCTTAGTTACTAAGTACATAGTTTAAAATACTAAGTTCTTTCAAAAAATTGGCTTTCTTCTTGAACTTAATTAAAAATAATATATAAACTTTATGAAATCAAACAATACTTTAAAATTTTCAATAATTTTTTATAATTTAAGGTGTGTATATTTCGTGGTTTAAGGTGTAACATAGAAATTAAGTACAAAATGAAACATTATTATTGAACAAAAGCATTTGCCATCTCCAGACAACATACTAATTTACTTAATTATTTTCAAAATGTTACTCAAGCAGAGAGAAACACAATTGTGTAGGATTTCATGTCCAATTAAAACAGAACGAGGAAAACGTTCTGTTGTAAAGAGACAATCGTGATAACTGCAAACTAAGTTAATAAACCAAATACACTAAATTATGAAATATATTTGTATTTGTTTTTTTAAATGTACTAGAAGTAAAAAATGTTTAGTAACTTTTCTGTGTCAAATAAGGAAAAGGAAATATTCTTAATAATGTTTATCTGAACAGACTTTCTAAGAAACTGTCCAATCTTAATAATACTCAATCATTTAATAATATTAAATTAGTTTTTGGTATTAGGAAACAATTACAAGTTCCGTCCTATATGTACCAGCGGACCATCATCTAATGATTATATTTATGTAATTAATCCCTAAATCAGTCAATAAAGTGCTGAAAAATATGTCTGTTGCTTTAAAGTAAACTGGTATTAACGAGAAATAAAAATAAATAAAAATGATTGCCCTACATACAAATAAAACATTTCCGACATTGTATTAATAGACAATTTTGAAATAGTGTTTTGTGAAACATAATTAGCTTCATTCACAAAGATTTTTGATTTGTTTTTTAAAGTGGAAAATAAATTATAAGTAGAAGTATAACCAATTAAAAAAGTTTAAATGTTTTACTGTGCTTCTTAGGTTTATTGCAAAACCGGCATTTGCAGGTCATAACCACGCTGGCTTCTACCTAGTTTCCTGGTAATATTTATCCCTTTTACCGTAGCTTGAAGACGCAATCGAAGATAAAGAACAGTGCTGACTCTAAGGCCTGCCAACAGTCAACAATTAGGATTCTTTTGGAAGATGTTTACTGTTAATGTATATATTCTTAAGTGGATGTGTCATTGTATTTCCTTACCCCTTTTTCGATTTATTACAGTTTGAGTTGGAGTCAACTTAATGTTTGGTCGCTTGTTTAGTCGTTTTCATTGCTTGTGCTCACTTAAAATTGTCCAAAGTCTACAGAAATAGACAAACGCTAACCATATCTCATAGTTACGTTTTTCTTAAAGCAATTTCCAGTGAAAATTTCATTTAAGGTTGTTTAGGAATGCCTCGCTTCAGTATTTATCCTCTCCGCTAGAAAACGGTACCAATGCAATGAGTTTCTGGACAACGTGGCATCCTAAGGAATGAGCTGTCAAATTTCTTTGTCAAAAAAAGAGCATGAACACTGAACACCTTTTTGGGATCAGAAGTAAATTGCTGTGTTAGTTTCTTCATGGCGTTGAGTGTTGGGTCAAGGAAGAAAGGTGCCGAAAATGGCGTGAGCCACCTGATCACGCCCAAATGAACGAATTCTGGCAGAAAAATAAATTTGCAGTACCTCCCCAATATTGAAGGATGTCTCTGTTGACGCTTTGTATAGCTAATTTTTGCCATTTTGACTCCGCCCCTCTCTATGCCCTCGCTATGTCCAAGAAGGTATGAATAGCTATTTAATTTCTTTCCAGGTTATCCAAGAAACTATAAAATATTAGAATCAATGCAGTCTTCCAGACTTTTCCAGTTTGATAAGCATGATGATTTTGATACAGATATGCCCCCGAGAGCACGCCTTTTCTTATGAAATTTTCCACTGTATTCAAGCGATATGTGAATAAGTTGGCTTATGGATCAGCAGAGTGAGGAGTATGTTTGACTAGCTTGGAAATTAATAATTTCATGCTGGATCTCTATGACTGTGGAATTTTGCCGAAAACTTGCAAATTACTGCAGTTGGATTAATGAGGTTTGGCCTTCTTTCCTTCTTGAAAGAGAGCAGGATAAATACCATACCATCCAGGAGATTTAAATGGCTGAGTTTATTTCTCACAATTTTAAGTTGGAGATTCGGACTATGGCTGTCATTTGAATGGCTGAAGAAGCGGTTGGTACCGTCATTTTATTTGCGGCACTGTTAAATATGTTTCATGAAGATCCTTAAGAATATCCAGTGTAGCTTAGTATATTCTCTAGTTGGCGTTCTTATAGCTCAAAAAGGATTATTTTTTCTTTCTATGCTTCTTTGAGGCTACCCACTTTGTTAATTAAACGCCTCCTAGGAGTCAAGTTGAGCTTTTCTATTAGATTTGCTTATATTATGAGAAATAGGTAAAAACATAATAAATTAAATTTCATTCCAGCGCTACATGTTTCAATTAAATCATACAAAATTAGAGTGGATGTAACTAACGAGAGAAGACAAAATATGGTCTAGACTTAATCAATGTTTTAAGTAGCCCTATACAATTTGTAGACATCAACGACTGGTTGGTTGACTACGATTAGTTGCTTTCAATTATAAGTAGCGTTGTATTTTTACATTTACAAACTAAAAGCAACATATTATACTGATAACGGACATATAATTTATCTAGAAATACAAAGTTGTCATAAATTAAACAATTGAACAATTAAATTTAAACAATCTGTTTGGTTAGTATTATTTTTGCCAGAGGCTATCAAAATAACACTTTCCGCCCTAAACATAAATTAAACTCTGTTTGTATTTGTTGTACGAGTATATGGCTAGAATTATTAAATTTCATAGTGAAATATGCTAAGTATTTACAATAATAAGACTAAAATTGCCGTCTGTGTAATATTATTGCTGGGCTATATATACTGTATACAAGTTGAGACTGAGGCACTTAAAGAAAATATATTGCAATATATTTTTACATTCAATACACAAACTTGAACAATTCAAAATGAAGTTTGTGGTTGAAGGAAAGCTTTGTTTCCTGACTGTGTACTTATTCCTGCGAGAGGAAAGATTTGATCTAGACGGAAAATAAATTGCTTTGTTTACCCACTACTGTTCAACTTATGTAGCTCAGTTCCCTCGGGCTCACAATACTTTGTCTGCATTGCATGTAATGTTTGCACCTGATTATGCTATGAGTTATTGTGATTCCGGTTAGTTAATTAATAATACAATGTTGTCTATGTATTGTAACACAATTAATTTACGGCAACCTTTGGTTTGTAAGATCTTTGCAAATTAAAAATTATAAAAACATGTTTATACTAAAAACGGAAAATGTTGTTAATTTCCATCGAAACTAAAAACTTTCATTCAATTCGACAACCTGAACAGTACGTGTACTGAGTAAACGCAATAAGATAATGCCTTACACATTAATGAAGACTAAAAGAGTTAATTAATTTAAGTCTTATTTGAATAGGAATGTTTAAGTCTAACATTGTAAAACAATATTTTCAAAAAAACTACTGTACATTCACACTACATAATATTATAAATAGAAATCTTATATACAAACAAAAATAACCAATCTTATAAAGAACACTTGAAATAAAATTTGTTCTAATATTTTATCAATTACAATTATTCCTTTTTCCTTTTTTTGTCCAACAGTAACAATTAAAGTTATTTTGTATTCGCTTTCCGACATGATACTTAATTTTGGTAATCATTCAGCTATTTTTAATAATGTTTTTACGAATAAGAAGAGCGATGGACAAACTAAAGATGGAGTAAATGCTCCGAAATCAGAAGTTTTAAAACAAAGTCACGTCACGGATGATTTAGTTTTAATCAAAATTCAATCTTAAAAGTTCCTGTGTTAAAATGAAAACGGTTGATATAAAATCGAAATAGAAAGATGTTTTCCCTCTCTGACAGATTTTTAGTTTCAACATTTCTTAAGCTTTCTGTTTTGTTTTATCATTTACGGTTTAGGCATAAAATGCACTAAATCCAAAAATGTTTACAAAATTCTACATCCAGAAGATACATTTAGTAAGTATAAAATGTTTCAAACTTAATTAAATAAGCTTAATTGAAAAATTGAATATTCATAGGCTTTTGGAAAACATAAATTCTTTCTTGACATTTTATAATTTATTCACATTATTTATTCAGTGACCATAAACCTTTCTTTCGACGGTTTTTAAATGGAACTGGCAGTGCATGCACTTAACCGTGCAAAGGGCTTTAGCAGCGTAAAGCATTATATTCTTCTTTTGTATAACACCAAATTTTAATAACGATCCTCTTTCTTCTAACGTGCTTAAAACAGTGCTGGGTAACGTGATTAAAACTTTTCTCTATAAATGAAGTTATTATTTTTATATTAAACTCTTTAACAGTTAAATAAACAAAATAATTGTTTTAAAATATATATTTTACTTTAAAAGAATTCCTTATTATATTTTGTGTTTCTGCTATAGTGCTATAATATTTATTCAAATACACATTATTCTATTTAAATAATTCTCATCTTCAAGCTTTTATTTGTTAACATTTTTACGAAACTGTCTGATAATGTTAGGATTAGCATAAGCATGTACGGAAATAAATTGAAACATTAACGATCAAGTAAAGTTAATTGATCATTTTAATAACAGGAATTCATTACCAATAACGCGATGAAAGGTCGGTCAAATTTTACTGCTTCAAATAAATGTTACTAGCTGCGGAACGTGGGTTTGCTATTTTAAACATTGTAGCAACTCTCCTTAAAGCGCATCAAAGATTTAAGAAGATTAAACATTTTTTTATTAAACAAAATTATACAACGTATAACAGACCACTATCGTTAACCACCATTATTCAGTTAGCAACACGTCATTTTAACTGAAACCCCACTCTTTCAGTCCTTAAGAAACTAAGGAAATATATGTTATAGTATAGTTTTTCAAATATCAGTGCCTCAAAAGACATATTTTTGGGGCGCGTGTGGCAAAGAAATTTAAAGTGAAAACTTAGGTTGAGTGTTACGTCATTTTAAAGGTTCTTTAAAGTTAAACATCGGAGAAATGATTTGAATTTACTTGGTTTCAAGATGGCGGTCTTTACGTACACAATTTTTGTTTTGGTTTTTGTATCTACTATCACTGATCGGTTTTATTCTAAGAAACCAATATTGTATAAAACATTGCTAATTATATATACTTTTAAATAGGCTTAACTTAAATTAAACATAACTTAAATCCCTTTTCAAAAGTTTTCTAACATGAAAATATATTTAGAATTAACAGCCATTAAAAAAAAGAAAAAATATTTGAAAAATGTTAAACATAAGTTAATAATGTTTAATGGTTTCCCAAGAGAAAAAATAAAGAACACCCAAAACTAAAGTTGTAGCCTACCTCGACTTTCCACTTTTTGAATCACTGTCTAGTATTATCTTAGAAAAAAAAAAACGGAAATGCATATCTGTAAAAGTTGATACAAAACCAACGATGTAGTTTTTGAGATAAACAGTAATAAAGAAAGAAAAACAACGAAACGAATGAAAGCATTGTCTTTTTTTCATAACATAGTACAGAATAACTTATTATTATAAAGTAATTAAAATAATAATAATAATACTTTTTATTTTTACGTTTGTATAATTAATTATAACTAAATAAGAAATCTTTTATTTACTATGGTTAATCTATATACCTATGTATATAAAAGCCAAATACCACTCACTCACTGACTCATCACGATTTCTCAAAAACTACCGAACGGATTAGAATGAAATTTGGTATGTAGATCCCTCTAGGGCCCTAAGTGCTCGCTAAGAAATGTTTTCATAAAATTCGAAATTTTAGGGCGGGGGTTTGGGGGGGTCAAAGTTACTAAAAATTTCACCGAACGGATTGGTATGAAATTTGGTAAGTAGCTTCCTCTAGAGCCCTATAGGTGCTCACTAAGAAAGGTTTTAAAAAAATTAGGGTGGGTTTGGGGTTGTCAAAGTTACTAAAAATTCACATAAGTAATACATAGTGTAATATATTTATTGATATATATATTTTTTGTTAATATACATTTAACTTTGATTTGTCTACCGGATCAGGCAGCTAGTAATGTATAAAGTAATGTATTTCACCAATAATTGCGTCGGTTTTATAGATTTGATTTGTCAGTTCTTTCCTTATGCTTTACTAAGAGATGCTAAAACACTCTTTGAACCGTGACATTACCAAAATACTAACACAACTTTATCGTAGTTTGTATGGTTAGTAACATTTTAGAACAAACTCCTAAATTACTGAATAGTGTAGCAGCGTTAGGTTATGTGTAGACAGCTGTTCATATTCACATAACATATGGCTGATCGCCTTAATCAAATTTATACACGTCACAAGTGAACAAACACGTCAAGGTAGAAAGAATAAGTACAACTTGTATTTAATCATCTCAATACAATAAAAAACAAACAAATAATAGTTAACGACTGTGCACAGTCCATACAACTAAAAAACAATAACAAAGGTTAGCACTGTTAAATGTTTCATTTCTATCGAATAAGTAGTTTTATAGAAAACCATTACAAAATAGAACAACTAATTCATAAAGTACACCCTTACAAAGAAAATAAGCTGATTTCTGTGTTATTATAATACAAAACAACTTCACAACAACAACAAATTTTTCACAGTATGTAATTAAATTTTACTTTCTTCAAAAAAATAATAAGTTTGTACTAGATTATATAAAACCTGAACACAAAATCTCACATCAAATACGTTTACTAACGTCAAACACGTTTCAATGACAATGTCGTCATCCTCAGTGATGCTCGGCCTACAGCAATCAAACTATTACCCTGTAAACTAGTAAACGTTTTTTTTGTGAGATTTTGTGTTCAGGTTTTATTTTATCTAGTTACGTTCTCACAAGTCAATCTCAATAGTTATTTAATAACAACGTATATGAATATGCGTAATTGGTTTATATGACTAATATTATTTATTTATTTGAAATAATATAATTATCCTATGTGTCCTTGTTTTTGTTTTGTTTTTGTTTTTAAAGGCGAAAACCCTAGGTGGTTATCATCGCCTTATGTGCAATTGTAGTATAATGATCTTGAAGTCAATAATTTCCCTAAAATATTTAAAAATTAAAGTTAGCCCAAACAATTCACCTCTATATGTAAAAAATAAATGGGATATGCAAAATAAAGTTATATTGATGTAGATAAAGTAGATAATATCCTATTTGTATACGTAATCTAATAACTGAAAATAAAGATTTTATTTGACTAAAAAGTTATTTCATAAAATTAATTGCTTTTATTTGAATTACTATTGCAATTTATTAGACGACGGATCAGCATATCGCACACAGATGCATGCAAGCTCAAACCCATTATGCTTTGGAATTATTCATTTATTTAAAAAAATGTGTATAAATAATGTATCTGTTTGACTACAACTTAATAAATAATTTCTTGATATTAGTGAAGTAATATAACAGTTGTTGCGGTTGGTATATTATTAAATACTATTTTACTATTTCGCTGTTAGTACCATTATCTGATAAAATGTTATACCCAAGTCATAACATTATATAAAACGTGAATAAAGTACCTGGAACTGAGTGTGTTGATTTCGCTACTCTTATATCATAGTAGCCTGTGCAAACAAATCGTAGGCCTACATACATCCATAGCAGACTCAATTTTACTCTTCTCCGCTTTACTAGGTGTATACAAAATATAAGCTAATATTGCGCTGAGTGCCTTATTGTTTAACACCCAAATAGATCGTACTCTTAAGTCTTAAGTGCAGTATAGAAGTAGGTAATGCTTTATTTTTTACTTAACAAGGTACTTTCAGTTAAAACTCCATATTAAAGAATGAAATTTACAATAAAACAAAAATTAGTTTAAGAAATATTCGCTTTAATGCTAAATATGTTTCATAGTTATTCACTGATATCCATCACTATTTTAAATTCAAACTTAACATTATTAAAATATAAAATTTAACAAGTTTTCATACAGGGTGACCCAAAAAGGAAGGACATTTTTTTAAATGAAATAACTCAATAACAAAACATAGTTTAATCATACAAACCAAATTAAAATATTTGCATGATTTTGCCATTTCTACTTATGATAAATAATGTCGGTAAAGTGTCGTCCTTCCACATCCCCACAAGCCTCCCACCTCTTATACACACTCGCTGTAGGTATACTTGCAACATTGACTGAAGAATTGCAGCGATTTCGTGCCTTATGCACTACTTTAGTTCAGCACTATTCTGGGGCTTAGAAACGAAGGTTTTACTCTTTAGATAGAAAACAAGATGTCAGGTCTTTGGATCGCGCAGACCATTGAACATCACCAAACCGGGAAATCAAATGTCCCGGGAACAGTTTACGTAAAACTGGCATTGACTCATTTAATGTGGAACAAGTCGCACCATTCCGTTGAAACCAAACAGAGTTTGTGTCGATTCATAACTGACGTAACTGTGGCATCAGAAAATTTCTGAGCTTGGCCACATAACGTTCTGAGTTAACAGTGACAGTAACAGGTATTCCCATATCGTTCTCAAACAAATATGGGAAAATGATCCCAAACCGCGCCAATCCAAACCAAACAGTCACTTTTTGTGGATGAAGTGATCGCTCATAAAGTTCTCTTGGATTTTCGGTAGACAAATATCGAAAATTC
Organism: Philaenus spumarius; assembly: GCA_018207615.1. Lineage (NCBI taxonomy): Eukaryota > Metazoa > Arthropoda > Insecta > Hemiptera > Aphrophoridae > Philaenus > Philaenus spumarius. The sequence continues at coordinate 141,041 of JAGFPH010001270.1, forward strand.
TGTTTATTAACTTTTCCCGACAATTCAAAATGAGCTTCATTCGACATGACCAATACTTGAAGATTCCCTTCATTCACAAACTGCAATAGTCCATGGCACATGTTATGACGTGAATCGAAATCCCTCTCGTTTAGTTTCCGAGTCATCACTATTTTATAGGGATGGAAATTTAAATCCAAATGCAATATTCTGTAAACAGAATTATTCGAAATTGCCAAAGCAATTGATTTTTTACGGGCTGAGCGCTTAGGACTCTGCAGCACACTTGCGCGAACCATTTCAATGTTTTCCGGATTTCAAACTGTCCGAGGTCTGCCACTAGGTTTGATTTTGAGTGCAGAAGCCGTGTTCCGGACATTATCAACCGACCTTACAATGGTTTTTCGACTTGGATTGCCTCCATGACAACCGACGTTGAAGTGAGCACGAACCCGACATTGTGTAGAACTCACAGATTCATTACTTTTGAAAAATGACTTTATGACAAAAACACGATGATGGTCTAACCACTGAAGGGATGTTCTAACCTCATTATGGCATTAACTAAACAGTTATTTGCCTCAACAATGAACTGTCCAACAGTTATAACAGCTGAGAAATTACAATACAAAAATAGGTCGGTTTTTATGGCTTACCCTTCATACTAAATATATTCAACATGCATCACAACCAGGTTAGGTTAATATCGCAGTGCACAGTATTACCTGAACACCTCAAACGAAAATAAATTCTTTTTAAACTATGAAACATTATCTTTTTTCAGAACTCTATAGGTTGTAAAAAACAAAAATATGTCTAGTTTGAAACAAAGTTTGCTTCCTAATCAATGGGAGATATAAAGTTATCTAAATAGTTTATCTTTACTAGTTGAATATTAATAACTCTCTACAGGTTATATTTTCATGTTTTTTGTTGTTGCAATATAAGTCGTAGTATAGATTGTTTTAAAAATATTTTACTTCCTAGAACCTAACACACAAAATGCACATAAATACAGAATTTCAAGTTCGTATTTATTTCGGTTTGGACAAAAATGTAATACCTCTATGGAGATTAGCGTTTAGACAAAGTATCCTTTTTTAGCGAGTACCGTAACAACCAATGATGACCTACCAGTCAAAATTCAGGTGTATACGAATTTTGGTTTTGTACGTTTTATGATTGTTAAACATACGTCCTATTGTATTTGTTTTTGCGTAGTTTGTGAACTTTTTTAATATGTATGGTTACAGATTTTTCGATTTTGACGTTAAAAACTACTTTCCTTTCAAAATCCTTTTATTTGTTCTTGTTCATTTCTATTACGAATTTCTGAGACGTTGCATAACATTATTGGATAATTTAAGTCTATGACACAATCTGCCTATCTTGAAACACGATTGGTTCAATTTTCGTGATGAAAACACCACATAGAGTGAACATAACAGCCACTTCGAAGTAAATCCTCAAACTCGTTATTGTTTGTTGGCGACAAGTACATACATTATTATACAGGATGTATGTGAAAGATGAGGAAAAACTCCTGGAAGTGGTTCTAAATAACATACTGATGAAAACGTGACCGGGGAACATGGGGGGGGGGGGGGGGGGTCCGGAAATGCTTTGTTTTCGAGTTATTCGCCTTTTTTTACAAAAGACTTAATATTTTTGGAAATAGAAAATATATTGAGCTCAAACTTTGTATACCTATATTTGTTGTGTAACCATTTATCACTGTACAAAACAAGAAGTTAAAAAACAAATATTTTCAAAAAGGCCGCTGTTTAAATTTTTAATGTCTAATGTATTAAAAACTGTTAACTTTACAAAACACAATAACAGAAGACCAAAAGATTTACTTTGTTAATGACAAACACAACGGTTTTTATTTGATCTGTAACTACTGAAATAATAACAGAGGTAGGCCTATTGGCAAAACCGAAAATGTATTTTCTTGGTAGTTGTCAACAATACTCAGCATATTAAAACAACATCTGTTTTAAGTACTAAAATAGTTAGCTTAATTTTGATCTTTCCTTTGAAAAGTAGACAGTTAATGTATCACACCCATTCAGTCAGTGTGTTCGTAATTAATTATACAAGTTTAAAAAAAAAAAAATGAAAACCGTATTAATCGTGTTAATTATTGTCATTAAATATTAAAAAAAATTACTCAAATAATGAACGTGATGATATGCTTTTAAAATACACCCAGTATAAAAAGTACATACGTGTTTCTTTTAGTGTATAGCGTTTTTTTACTAAGTGAAAATAAATGGACTTTCTGAAACTCAATTTATAAAAATATTCATAAACTAATATTTTTTAAATAGCATGCTTGAATATACAACTTTAAGTTATTATTTATAATATCTTATTGATGATATCTTGCTGGACATTTCAATAAAAATAATTCCAACCGTAGGCAGAAAGCATTAGTGATACTTGTAAATGATAAAGACAAACAAACATGTGACACACAATTATCTCAATTGAAATCGAGTGCTGAAAACCCATGTATGGTAAACTTGTATGGAATAACAAGAGTCACCATGAATGAACATCAAATCAATGGCTGTAAATAAACCATTTGTATTCCAGACATTTACCAACTGTATTGATGTATCAGTAGTTAAACATTATAATGGGCTGTTTAACCATTCCCCTTCGCCGGTTGCATGAGGTGTGGATATTTTCCTCATTTTGCCTCTTTGAAGATCAGCTTGATCCATCGCTCGAAGCTCTCCCTTGCTCAAATGGTCAACCAAGCCTGCTCCAAGTCCATCTCCGACTACATTGGTTAACGTTCGAAATCGATCTCTGTAAAATTTTAACGATTTAATTTAATTAACTTAGGTTTATTTCCTCAGTCTTGACCTAGTTTCAATAATTTATCTGACATTTCTGGTATATAATGTTATATGTGTAAGTTATAGAATGTATTTGAGTATTTATTATAGATTTATCTAATACATACGAAACCCAAAAATGTATTTTTTAAAGAATAAAAATAAAGTTAATAGCGTTATTGTCATACTTATGCATTTTAATTAATTATTAACATTATTTCTCTTGTAAAATAAACTATTAAGTAATTTATTTTATGTGAGTATTGGTAAAATTTGAAACATTTAATTAGGAAACTGTCTCTATTTTCTTCAATGTAGACCTACTTTATAGTTTACCTAAATTTCTTTTTGTAATATGATGTCTTAGAAAAGTCTATTAACTACTTAAAAGACAATAGTTTAATTTACTTGTAAGTCTATTAAATTGTATTATGTACTTACAAAAGCCAGTCCACAGTTATAATGAGAGCAACATCTTCTGCCGGAAGCCCTACAGTATCCAGCACCATCACCAAAGTAACCAATCCTGCTTGTGGGATACCAGCTGCACCGATACTAGCCATTGTTGCAGTAATACTAAAAATCGAAGCATATTAGTATTGGAGTATAAATGACTATGGCATTTATTTACAATTATTTATTTAATATTTTTATTAATAACGATACCTTTAAACGTTCACAACTTTGATTGTTCATTAAATGTACTACTGTTTCGTTGTTCTCTAATTACTCTATACATAACCTCGGGATACAATACAAGAAGTAACAGGCACAGCTAAATTCTAAATAAAATACAGCTTGTTTATAATTAATTGTGGTATGTAATGGAGCAATATTAGCAAGTACGAACTTATTCCATTTAGTTTAAATCATATTTAATATGAATTTAATCAATTTATTAAGCATGTAATTAATGTTTGGATTAATAGAATTAATTTTGTTGTTGTACATAATAATTAGCAAGATACACATAATAATTAGCAAGACACACATAAGAATGTGTACTATATAAATAGTATGTATATAAATAAAAAAGAAAAAAAAAAACAATAGTATGTACATTCTAAAATTGGTTTAAGTATTTTTATGTTTTTTAAGGATTTTTTCAAATTCATTAAAAGAACTATCGGTATTTAAAAAAATATAGAATTGCAGTCAATTCTATTTTTATTAGTTTGGATTGGATTGATTTAATTTGAAGCAAAACGTTTAAAACCTAATGTTTAGGTACATCTATATTAAATTACAATTGGTTATAAGTAACATGAAAACCAGACACAATATCTTAATTTACTTAGAAGAGTTGTACGCTTTACACAATCAAAAGCTATGGACAGGTCAGACTTCAACAGAACACGGATGCAAACATTGCTCATTCAGAATACACAACATAAAAGTTCTTACCAAAAAAACTTTGAAACTTTGGTCAGCATTAGAATTATAAATATATTGGTTACTACTGGTATACACAAAATTGGTCATGTAGTTAGCATTTAACAAAATAGTGCTTTTGGATATATTTCAGTTTTGTTTTGAAACAATATTGTTAAAATAATTGATACATTAGAAATTGTAATTTGAAGTAATGTGTGAAGAAGCATTTTGTCTAATGTAAGAATAACATACAGTGGAGAATGATACTACTTTAAGAATAATTTGATCTAGAAAAGAGTTACTATTTACCTTTACATCATATAGATGGCTTATAGAGCCATTCAAATTCTTAAGTGGAACATGATGACTATCTGAAATGTACTTTTGGCTAATGTAACATGCTGCCATGTTTTTGAAACGTTTAGTAAATAATTTAGTGCTGCAGCAAAGAATTCATGATGTTATGTTCATGACTTGAAATTAGAGACTGTGAAGCAATTAATTGCACCGAATGAAATTGCATTAATATCAGAATATTACCTGACTGCTACCAGCTGGCCAAACGATAAAGGAACTTTCCTAACTTGAGCAACAAAAACCGCTGCTACGGCTTCATAGAGTGCAGTACCATCCATATTTATGGTAGCTCCAATTGGCATGACGAAACGAGATACTCTAGGATCACACTTGTTCTTTTCTTCCAAACACGACATAGAAATAGGTAGAGTAGCGGAACTGGAAAATGATAGTCTTACGTTATTATTCAGAATAAAATATTTCTTATGAATCTTATTTTGAAATACTGTATAATGAACACCATTTTGAATCTTTAGGACATAGTAGGCCATAATAGTGATAAAATATTCCTAAATGTAAATAATCTTGATTTTAATTGTATGCTGTCTATAAGGTTAGACCATATGACTAATTAAGGATGTAGACGATATTCTTAAACCATGTAAATAATAATACTATACAAAAAAGCCTTCAAAACTCAATTTGTGTTTATCTGAATTTACTATCAGGATGTTTACAGAAAATTTAATGAAATTTTATTTAAATTCTGAAAAGGAAAACGAAATATGAATTACCTTGACGCAGTTCCGAAAGCTGTTACATGGGCCTGGGTCATGTTGATGAGGAACCTGAATGGTAGCTTTTGTGTACATACGGTGTATATAAGCGGCAGCACTATCAGGCCGTGGCAAGCTAGACCAAGGAGCACCGTGAAGAAATACCAGCCCAGACTGCCAATCACCACTGAGATACTATCCATTTCTAAAATTTTAGCGCTCACTAGGAAAAGAATACCGACTGGGGAAAACCTAAAATAATGAAAATATTATGCTTCTGCTTATTGAAAGACTACAAAAATTATCTGAGATTGACTAATATGGGATTTAAATTCTTAAGCCGATATTTGTTTTTTTATTCCTATTAATATGTGCATAGCGTCATAGTATTTACGAGATAATTGAATATTATAACTTGTTTTTAGAATAATAAGCTATTATTTCTAAAAATTTAGAATTTTCATGCAATAATAATCGGTGCTAAGAGAAAAGAAAAGGAATAAACAAAGTTATAAGTTTTATCTTTTCTTCATACATTTTTTTGTATTTTTATGATTACTTAATATTCGAAAGGGACGAAACATTATCCTCTTATCTCCTAGGTAAATATGAAGTAAAATTTTAAAGAGAAGAAATAAAAATTGCATTTGCCACGTTTTTTCAAATAAAACAGTTAATTATGAATACACTCACAGTCTTCTAAAAACATTGTTTAACAGATGTGACGTAATTGAGAATTAATTGTAACTACCCTGAGACTAGTGAAGAAACTTTACATACAAAAGTAGATAATAGGTATTCGCAAACTGTCGGTAAAAGTCATTTATTTCTGCCACCCAGCTTAATTATTTATAATTTTTAAACAACTAATAGTTACCCGCGTGTTCGCTCACAGATTTGAATAACTGAATGAAACGAATAAAAGGACCAATTCAAAACTCGATTTTAGATCTAAGTTTCCTGGCTCAAAAACGCATATTGAGTTCGACCAAATCGATCTGTTTCCCATTTAGGATTACACACATGGTCAGCTATGCGCCAATAAGGGCTAAAAACCACGTTTATTACTCATAACTCACTAACGAACATGAAAATTTAAAATCACTTTTTGAGGTACATTGAGTAAACTTAAATTTCACCTAAATATTAGTTACGAAAAATATTTTCCGTTTAGACCCAAATAATAGCAACTGTATTAATTTTTTGTATTTACCTTAAGAGCAATTTGTACCAAGTTGCACAGCAATTTATTTTTAAGGGTAGTTATCTCATTTCACATCTTAAACTGAAATAACCGAAATGCAAATAGTTTTAGTTTCTAGTACGTCACCTAAGAATAATTTGAAAAAAATATCAGCTATCTAGCTTGTAGGAATTAAGGGGAATTTATATGAAATGTATGGGGAAGTTAGCTCATTTTAACCTCTTAGAAAGTGGTTACCGAATCCTATGCATTACTGGTTCTATGTATCATTTATAAAACTTCAGCTCTCTCGCTTTAACAAAACTAAATTAATTTATATTTCTTTGGGTTGGTATGCCCGTTTTCATCTCATAAGCACAATTGATCAAAACTTGAGGGGTTTAATCGTTCATAAATTATGAAACAACTGTAAGTACGAAATTTCAGTTCTCTATTCTCGTGGAAATTAAAGGTGTATTGTTTAAGTTAGTTACCAGAATTTAGCCCCTTATATGTAAGTAGGCCTAATCGAAGTAATTTTTACTGCGAATAGAGAGAGATATTTATGTAATATAGAGAAATTAAGAACATGCCGATATGTGTAATACTTTAAAATAAAAATGTATTTAATAATAGATAAAAACAAGTAAATTAATTGCTTTACTCCGCAACATTTTAGTCTAGTAACAGGTACACTTTTAGTAATATCCATACTCTTTATATAATATAATAATGTGTTAAAATATCTGATAGTATTAAAACAATTGCATCTGTTATTCAACAGTCTATATTTGTATATGTATTCATGAGAAAAGAGTTTAAAAGAGAAACTCATAGAATGCAATGCATCCTAGAATTTCACATTTATACTCTTGGAAGTAAAATATACATTTTCAGCTATTATAGTTATTTAAAAGCCCTTACAGGAAATTATACTATTTAATTTGGGAAAATAGTACAGTTAATGATTTAACTGCAATAATATGCAATACAATATCTATTAAATGAATCATTAATAGAGGTATACATTGACTGTGACTACGGTAATATTCCGAATCAAAATACCATTACTAACAATATATTTATGAACTTACCAAATAACCCAATTGGTGATAACCATCATTGCTTCCCCTAGAGAATTGAAGAGGGTTAATATTGGCTTACCCAGTTCACCCATCTTTCCAATCGCAATACCAAGAACTATAGAGAATATTACAAGACCTAAGACGTTAGATCCGTCGGAATACTCCGATCCTAATTCCCAAGTATAGAGATCACCTAAGCAAAAATAAATACGTGATATTAGGTATTGCACGGATTCTGGATTCGTGAATATATTTTAATTTGTCTAATAGTAATATATGTTTTATTTAGTTTTATAGGTTAACATAAATGTCTTCAAGGTAATCAAAATCGTTAAAACTGTTCTCTCATTTTAAATAACTAAATTGCAAAATATGTGGTTTGGATTAATATTTTTCTTAAGAAAATGTAAATGTTCTAGACAAATAAATTTCTTATAAAACTAAATGAAATATCATAATTAAACTTAGTTTAATCCTTAGCAGTTAACACCTTAACACTTAGAACTATCCACAAAATATTCTGTGTCCCAAACCTATTATATAAAAATATAACAATATTAATAATAAAATTCTTAAACATTTATAAATTAAATGAATGCTAAGAGTAACGAAATTATTTAACAAATACTAATAATAAAGCAAAATTACTTCTAATTAAATAATTTAAAACAAATAATTGATAACTTGACAAGTTTAATCGATAACTTATGTTATTATTAGTAAGCTATTTCATTATTCTTATTCTCTAAATTATATATTTTACTATTGATTCAGTAGAAGGTATTAATAAAAGTTCAATTACAAAAAATAATAACCTATTCAATCAATAATATACGTTGAATTACAATAAAAATAACTGTTAAATTTATGATACATTATTTAAGTTTGGATATTTTTATAATTTTAAATCAATGTTTTGATTTAATTTTTTAGAAATGTATTAACATTTTTCAATAAAACCTTTTACCCAGCTAATAAAATTTGCATTTCATAATTATTGTTTTCAAGTGTAGATTTATAGGGTTTACAAAACTTTATTGTAATTCAATTGTAAAAAACATTACAGTTTTATGTTATTAATATTATACATTTTGTTTAAATAAACTTACTACTTTTATTTTTGTGTACTTGAATTTTAAGAATAATAATTATAATTTATTAAGTTAAAATTAAATCTTTTTATTTATTTGATGGTTAATTTTATACATTTATGTTGACGAACTTTAATATTTGTTATATGAACAATCAATTTAGTTTTGAAGGGTTTAAGGTAAACTATTAGCATTCAAAGTTAAATACATAATGTTATATTTAAAATTCATCAGTTTAAAATTATTTAATTGACTGTAAGGCTTTATATTATACTAAATACAATTTAATTTTCAATTTATAAATTTACAGTTCAGTTTATTTTTATCTGTTTATGTTATAATTAGTACTTCTTTAAGACAATTAATTTGTGTTGAAATGGGTCAACTAATATCATTTATATGGTATGATAAACATAATTAATTGTAACTTAATTCATTTTGATGAAATTGTTTCATAAATAAATTCCACAGTGGGGATTTGGTACTTGATTAGTTCCATTCATAATTGATGAAACTGATAGCTTTTTGCCCGAATAAATAATATAAGTTTTTAGATACTTTCTTCTCATTTAAACTTAATACTATAAAGAAGAAGAATATCGATAAAGCAGTAATCATAGGTTAAAAGTCTTCTTTCCTCTTCTAAGAAGTTCAGCTCATGCTAGAGGATGGTGTTGTTCTACCAATCTTTTCTTTACATCTAGCAGGAATATCACCTATTTAAGAGTTTTGAAGCTTATAACTACAATTTGTAATATAAGTGTAGTTAGGAATAAAAGTAGATTTGACCGCATTTCGTTCTAATCACTAAAACAGCCAGTTTTGGAGGCAGTGTTAATCACTACAATTTTACTATTTTATTGTTACCTGTTTAAGTATACACCACTATTACATTTTTAACATACCGAAATATCAATACTTTCTTTTTTTATCCTTCAGGAGGGCTGATTTATTCTGTACTAACATTTATTTTGATTTAACGGGATTTTGTTTACTTTTCCAAATTATTAGTTAAGAAAACGGTAAAAAACCATCATTTAGAAATAACGTATGAAATAACAATATGAATCAGTCTATACAAATATGCAGTTTAAGCACATCATATATTTACTGTCGTTATAGACGTTGATATTTATAGTGTTTTCCATATGTTCCAATAATTATTCATGGTAAACCTTTCAAAATCTCTTCTCCTATTTTAATCCTGCCTCATGTTCTATCATTATCTAATATTGTATACAAATAGTAAAATTCTAGGAAATTCAAAAGATTAAAGTTTAAGACCAGGACTAATCCGGAATATATTTTATAAACTGTTAAATTTGTCTGAAGAAAATATAGTTCAAATAAAAAGAACCATAAGACATGAGCTTAGTAACACTTTTCTCATTTAAAATATAATAGGTCTAGTAAATCCATTGTGGCTAATTATTGTTTAGATAAAAGTAATAATTTTAAAACAGAAAACTCTATATTGTTGAAAAAATGTAATGAATCTAAATATAACATCTGCTTTGGAAATAATTTTCCCCAATTAAAAATTATTAATAATTTATAATATAATTACCGTATCGGGAACAAATTATGTAACATAATTGTAAAAATGAATAATACATAGGATCTGTACAGAATTAAGTATTAATTTAAAAATTCGTTTGAACTAGTCTAGTAATTTGTTTGAGTTATGTAGTTAATTTAGGCTAATTAGAATAACGCTATGGATTTATTAATTCCGTTCTATTGTGCAATTAGAACAGGCCACGCACCTTTTATTGTTGCATAAATATACTGTTCGTGACATTGTTTATAGTTATGGTTTGATTACTATGATTTGTACATCACTGAAAAGATGGTACATTGACGATGAAACACGCTCGAGTTACTAAATGTATTATTTGTAAGAATCGTGTTCAAGTTCTATTTTATCAAGTTACTTACTTATGTTCATGTCGGCTCTTTCGGGATGGAAAGTAAGCGTAGTTCGAGTCTAAAAAAATAAACAAGAACATAATAATAGAGATAAAAACAAATACAATTCCACAAATAGTTAAGTTTTTTATTTTATTGAAACTACTTGCGTAGGCTTCGTTCGCTAATCGCTTCCACGCCCTTCTCTGTCTTCTGGATACCTCTTCAGTTAGTACTTACTCCAAATATATCATTCCCAGAATCCAACATCTCCTTTTTACTATTTTCTTCTACCCATCATTTACAGTAAAATCAAATATATTAGTTTTGATTTATGGAATAGCATAAGTTTAATTCAAGCGAAAACAAATATTATAATACTACTCGTATTCACTATAATTAAACCTAGAATACATACAACTGTATGGAATAGTTATGGACGAATTTTTGATCAAGTAAAAATACTGCTCTTTGAAACGTCCAATAATAAATTATATTTAATGGTTAGGAAGAAACGATTCTCTTCCAGAAGAATAACGGAAATGGACTTGAGTTCAAAATCTAAGACACTCTAAATTTTAATATTCCGAGACAATAAATAAATAAATAATTTAAATTATTACAAACATATACTTTTTGCTTTATATTTACTAGATAATTTGTACAATAATTAAAATGCATGGTTTTTATTATGCGTTAATATGACCATGGAATTATCCAAGATTTTCTTGATCATATAATTGTCTTGATTTGTTTTAAGGATTGTGAATGAGTGCTATTATATTTTTGCTCACCTGCTGTGTACAAGCCTGGATTAAATTTTCAGGAAACATGTTCCTGAAATATATAACAAAGTATAATTTCAAACTATGTGTGCGTAATAAGTTTACTAATAATTAACTTAAAAAAAACTTTACCACAACATTGTTACGTTCACTAAATAAACGTACAGTATATAATATAACTTCCATAATGGCATAGAAATATGGTCTGTATTTTTACTAACAGTTAATTGTTATTTTAAAGTTCTGAGTACAGATGGTAATAACAGTAAATTATTTGAATAATTTGTCTGGTATTGACAACGACTAGAGGGCTATAAAATTTATTTTGGTCTAAAAAATACTTTTTTTTAGGAAGGTTCAGATAAAAAAAAAAGTTTATTCATGTCAAAAATAGGTCGCGAATTGAAGATTTTAGTAAAGCAATCTTAAAATACGTTCATCATTACAAACCACTTTTCGTTAATGTTGCCTAAACTGATAAATGCATATATTAGTACAAGGCAAACAGTTAAGCATTACAGATCTATAAAATAGTTATATATATATTTTTTTTATAAAAAAATATATAATAATAATACTAATAATAATAAAACCATTGTAAACTGCGAAATAAGAATTAAGATTGTCTTCAATTTCGTATACACGAGGTAGTCAATCTTTTAATTCAATAATTGCAGTAAAAACCGTACAAGTGAGATAACATCGACCAATATCGGTAGATATCAGGGTAGCTCAGATGGCAGAGCTTCACGACGGAAACGTGGATTTACCGGGTTCAACTCCCGGTCCTTGGTCTATGTTTTTTCACTTGTAATTTAATTTAATATAAAATAGTCTGTTATAAGGTGTGTAAAATATTATAATAACGCTTTTCGTTTAAAAGAAAAGTAAACTCGTTCAGATGCATTCTAAAATGTTGCAGGTTAACGTTGCAGGTTAAATTATTAAGATACATTGAAACAATATACGGGGCCAGATTATTGAAAAGATGCGCTTCACTTTTAAAGTTAAAACGATTCACTTTGAAACTAAATGTATTTTCCTGCTCATGGATACCTGTAATTGCAATTTTAAGAAAATGTATCAAACAAGCCTCACTTTAATAATTTTGTTAGACAATAGGCATATATACATAGTGGCAAGTTTAAGATGTTAAATTAATAATACATGTTATATTACTCCGCTTTATTAGCTGATTAAATTATGGTTACAAAGATTACCCTGTATATTGTGAAATTAATTCTTAAAATTAAGTAAGCTTGCAATTTTATAAAATCGTTCATAAAAAGGCATGAATTGAAGACAGTTTGATGTAATGTAATTTACAAAGATCTAATTATAACGTACCGACAGGAGTATCTAATTAATAATGGTTTGCTTACCACCTTAAGCAAAAAAGCATTATCAATTAAAAATAATTTTATAAACTAAAAATTATAGAATAAGAATACAAGTTATAACAGTATTTATCATAGGATGTCTAAATAAGACAATGCGTGTCTAAAATGTATCCAGAATATTCAGAAGAACTGTTATTCTTCGTAAAACAATAGATGTCATGTTTGTTATTTCCTATACAAATTATTTATTTCACGTTATGAAATAAAGTACGATGTAAAACACTCATATTGTGGAGCATAATAATATCTCCCACGAATGCAACTTTGTGCAATATTGTTATTATACACTTTTAGAATTTCTTGCTTATATTGTTATTTTGCTACGTATTTTAAAATAAAAATATAGAGATTCATTTTTCAATTTAGTTCTTCTATTGATACTTTTACATGAATATAATTGTAAACATTTTTGCAAAGAGGATTATAAATCTATTATATTAGTTACCTCAGTAAATCCAAAAGCGTGTCCGTAGTGGTTACGTTCCTTGAGCTTACATTCCGTCGGATCCCTTGGGAAGTGTCCCCATCTCCTGGTCTGATAACGTTGACCAGGATAATTCCTTGTATCACAGCTAAACATGTTGTAGCAGCGTAGTAAGCTATGGCACGGAATCCAATTTTTTTAGACAAAGATAGATCCAAAGAACCGATGGCAGTCACTATGGAGGATACTAATAGCGGGATAATCAGGCATTTTAACATTCGAAGGAAAGTGTCACCAACAAATTGGACGTACATTACTTCCCGGGGCGCCCATCTGGAATCATAGTTACAAGTTGTAATGTATTAGTGTTACTTTTGTTGAATAAGGTCACGTGTTTATATTATCATTTGTATAATACTTCCAACATTTTACAACTGTCTACCACTTATACAGAAAGGCAAATTTTCCTTGACAGCATTTTTATCTAGAACCCTATACCTCCTCAGTGGCAGTGTCCAATATGTATTGCTTTGAAGTATATTCTGTGAGGTAATCCCATGATATGTCTCGAATAACATGGATTCCAACAAAATCTCTTTCAGGTTCTGTTATATTTTGACTCTGAGACCAGATTAAATCGATACAGATAGATTTCTCTGTTATTGTATCCATTTCTAACCAAAGCAGTGTCATGGTATGTTTCTATGCATGGTTGGGTGTGTTGGTACCTTAAAGAATTTCTAAGAGGTTTCGCAATGAGATGAGGAACCCTCTTCCTTAAACCATGATTTTCTAGCTGTGCAGTTGGTAAGAGCCATGGTATTTCTATTTATTTATTCATGGGATAGGGTTACATTCAATCTTTGCTTTGGCTGATTGTTCATTGCCACTTCAGACGCAATGTCTTGGTACCCGTTGAAATAATATGGTTTTGTTTTCAAGTGTTTGCAGTGAATTAAACATTCTGCTGTAGGAAAGAACGGATGATTATGTGTGTAATACATAATTAGACATTTTCAAAGCAGTTTAATTTTACTTTATACGTGTATTTCATTTAACAATCAGTTCAGAGTGGTATAGTGTTCTTCCTACTATTCTACTAGATGTCTACTGTAGCCGTTATACCTTATCTCTTGTGCAGAGTATGATATAACATCACGGGGGTCCGAGTTTTCCTTTTTTTCTTGTTCATATATTTTTCGGATTAAATGACTAAAGGAACAAGCTTACAGCGTATTAAAAAGTACAATTCCATAATGAGTAACATAAAGTGTAAAAATCTGACTTTAAGTGTTTGTATGTTACAATAAAGTCATAAAGTGGATAATGACAGTATATAAAATACTGCCTATATTTAACAAAATATTGTTATATAAGATACATTTCAGATGGGTTTTTGTTAAATATTTCACTGCTAATTATAGAAATAACACTTTCCTATAGTACCATTGATATTGATTTACACTATCGTTTGGGATTTGCTCGCATCATAAAGTTGGAGCTATATTTTAGTCGGCTAAATTGTCTTATATCTCCAGAAAATAATTAATACACAAAATGATATTTTGCTATCATGATCATAATGTCGGCTACTGCAAAAAGCGCAGTAAGTTAAGCATCAATTAACAATACAATTAATTGAAATCATTGATACATTTTCTTAACTAAAAAAAAACCACAAGTAACATTATAAAGATTTTAGTAAAGTTTAGATAATTTTCATCAGCTAATGGAAAGTTTTGCAGTTTTTTACGCCTAGTTTAAAGCGTCTGTCGGATAATAATTACTTGTCCCGCATGCGGTGTTGCAATTTCACTATTTTCAACTAAAACCTCAAGTGTAAATTAAGAACGGTTTATCTGTAATGCCAACACGACTCTATTTATGCTTTTACCACTATATCAAACACATTAAAAAGTTGTAAAATTATTATTAAATATCCAAAATAGACTCAGTACTTTAATAGCATTGCTAGCACTTTTCCTTAGTGATTGTTTTGCTTTTTTATTGTATAGTCTATACTAATATTATAAAGAGGTAAAGGTAGTTTTTTGTTTTTGTTTTTTGTTGTATGAATTAGATAATCTCTGGCACTACTGAACCGATTGAAAAAATAGTTTCACTAATAAAAAACTACACTACCCCTGAGTAACATAGGCTATATAATTCATTTCGATAAAAAACTTTTTTTAATTTCAATATTTGTAAATTTAGTCGGAAAAATTCTTAGGTTAGGACTAGAATGATAAACCAACACATGTATTTATATTTATTACAATACTAACCAATTGAATAACATAATAGATAATATAGATGTTTGCTCTAATGTTTCCATTAACAGCTGATTTCAAATTTTGAAGCAATTGTTTTGGTATTTCTAGCTTTTAGGTTATGATTTTAAAGGGTAGACCTAAGCCTTGCTGGTTCTTTTAACCATTATTATAACTGCTTTAATAAAATATAAGAAATACTTTGATTGGCATATTTAACATTAATTACCATCTTGGTTTTTAGGTTATTATTTATCCTACACCTTTATTATAAGTAAAACATATCATATGTTTTTAGAAGGTTCAATTGTTGGTTGGCGTGTGGAGCACGCAGGGGTCTACCCTAGTCTTATATATTTTTGATAACTTTAAAATTTCATTTTTTAATTTTCCAAATTTAAGAGGTTATATCCAAAGAACTTAATAATTACAATATAAACTAATAAATTCTAGCATCACATATTGATAACAGGCTCTTACAATCTAGTTACTGTTAGTTACTATAGTTAGTTCAATAACTAATTAGTTTAACTTACTTTTCTTTTGATGATTTCAAAATAAACCCAATTGCCCCTCCTCCGATAACGCCTGCGACAGTCAACATGGTCAACAGATTGTTCTGCAAACATTTCATTGCTTTTCTTCGATTTTCTGCCATATTTACTCACGGGTTTCTTCTGAAACCAAAAGTGCATTTATATAAATCGTAATTTATAGGTATACTGTAACGACCTAACTGTTGCGATGTAAATATTTCATGTCTGATTCACCTGCGCTCTCTCTGAAACGATCATTGAACCTTACAATCAACACTATTCACTCTATGCAAAAGCTGACATTAATAATTATACGTAACCATAGTCTCTGATCTCCATCTGTAAAATTTCATCTAAGCGAGTCGTCCGCCATTACTTTGTCGAAAGGACCACGGAGCACTTAGGTAGGTGTTCAACACTTAAAGGACTGAATAGGTCGTTTACTCACTCAAAACGTCACACGTTATTTTGAGTTCAAACTATGTTTCTCACCGTTAACTTCAGTTAAATAGTTTATCAGCTAAATACATTTAACTGCACCAGTTGTAATTACACGCTTTGTTTTAGTAAATAAAAAATCGCAGTACAGTGCGTAAATAATTTCGTTTGCTTTGCGTTCTTAAAACAAAAGACTAATGATACGTTTTGTCTTTTGTTTCTGTAATCTGTAATCATAGCCTATGGAAAAAACTGTAAACATATTTAATGCAACATTTAATGGAAACAATGCAATATTTAATTCATGAAGTCTTTTTGTCACAGGCTAGAGTAATTTCTTTAAAGTTTATCCATACAATTGTATATTATTTTTGTGGCGATTGCATGCTACCGTTTCGATCATCTGTCTTCAAGGGACATAATTAGAACTTCAATTACAATTTTGACAGTTTCCCATATAATTGATGATGATTTATTATACAGTTTCTATTTTACTGAGTGAAGAAAATTCAGTGTTTGCCACCTCTGTATATATTTTGAACCATTTAAAATAATGTTGTCCAACTAGACGAAGTATAATTTTATTTTCTCAACGTCTTTGCTTTATGCCAGGTAGGATAAGGAATACAGGGAAGAGAAATTTATAGTGTGCAAGAAAACCGAACGCTTGGCTGGAATCTATTCAACTGTTTTCGAGGTCCCGACTGTAGCAAACTATGAGAGTTTGTCTAACCACTGCACCACTTTAACTTCTATTATAATGCACTAAAGGTTTGTATTAATTTCACATGGTATTTTCTCTTTAAAATTTAACATGATCGTACCAATAAAATTTGTTTTTATAACTTTTTATTCAGACATTTACTTTAACTTGTGAATATAAAATACGTTTTCTCGCATTTCGAAAGTATATATTAACTTTTCAAAATTATAAACGAATATAGTACATTTTACTTGGTTTATTTATTCTGTTACCTACATGAAACATTTATGTAGAAAATGAGTTTTACCAATACTTTAAACAAATCTCAAAATGAATTAATAACTGTTTTAATCCAGCCATTCATTATTAGACTATTTAGCCTTTGACAATCTATTATATTAACAATGTGTACTGCCTTAATGAAGAAAACAATGACTCTCCACAAACTGACAGTAGATTTTGCTAAACCAGAATCTTAACAAAGTGTCATTGGATACAACTTTTAGATACAAATATAAAATATTTGTAATACAAATCTAATAATACAAATTGTGTAATATTTTAATTTGTTAGGCTTGAACCTTAAGTGTCAAGAATAATTTTAAAGCTTGTGGAAAAAGTTTAAGAAATATACCTAAGTAAGAAGGTTTTATGTCTTTCTACGGTAAAATCGATTGAGACAAGACTAGCAACAAACTCGTCTATCACGCAAAGTCTGGTGTTGTTTGCGAAATCTGTTTTTTTTATTGGACTTTAAATCGGTATGCACCAAATTTAAAGTTGCTTCCACCAATTTGAAGTTTTAAAATAATGTTTACTTAAAATTAGTGATAGTAAAATGTTGAAATTTTGAAATATTTACATTTAAAAAAATGTTATAACTAAGAATTATATTAATTCAATTCTGTTAAAATCAACAATACATTTAAGTTCTGTCATCTCATGTGGCGGATACACTTAAAATTAATACAATAATCATGTAGTAGTTTAGCCTCACAAATAAAATAAAACAAAACATAATTTTTAGTCTATAAACATATTTACTATTAATTTTACTAAATCAAAATACAATTAAATGGGCCTCTTTATTATTCCAATGCAATATGTTTTAATTGACCGAGCGAAGCGAGGTCTCCGATTTAACTCGACCGTTCGGCATTTCGTCTGTGTGTCTGTCTCACGATTACGGCCAAACGCCTTGACCGATTTTGATGATTTTTTGCATGAATGTTCCTTATTCCTAGGCCGAGCCATGTATATATAAGGTTTTTTCCCATTTTTCATTTTTAACCCCTTAATATAAATGAAAATGGCGGCCGCACCGTTTCTCTCAGTGTAAGCTTTTTTCCAATGCCAGTTTGTGGCTTAACCGTAAGTCGAATTTAAAAACTAATGACATTTTACGGGTAGAAAATTTGATTTTCAACAAAATTGTATTCATGATTTTGTTCCATATCTCTAACGGTAGGCTCACAAAATGGCCGTAAACTTAAAATTTGTTAAAAATCGTCAAAGATTTTGTATTTCAACCATGTTTTTATACGTTTATTCTAAACCAATTCAAAAGTGTTCTATAGCTTTTTGTAGATAAAGGTTAAAAGAATTCATATATGCCAGTAACAAAATGATTGAAGTAAAATTAACAAAGTTATTAGCTCAAGAAACAAGCATGTTCAGTAACGAAAGGAAAAAGTTCAATTTTAGGCGTACATAAAAAGTAGTAAAAATTATTGTAATTTTTTTCATGAATGTAAAAAGGTTTCTTAATTTAATTCTAAACAGAATTGTATAAAAATATTTACCAGTTTCAAATTTCTTACTTTAAAAACACCAGTTTTTATGTTCCTACTACAAGACTGCTAACAAAACTAGGCCTGTTTTGAATAGTAATTTGCCCAAAAATGGCATATAATAATAAGAAAACCAGGCGATGATAACCACCTAGGTTTTTCGCCTCTAAACAAAAAAAAAAAAAAAAAAAAAAAAAAAAAAAAAAAAGTTTAGGAGAAAAAAAAGGAGAGAATAAAAAAAAAAATTAAACTGAATACTCATTATCATTGTAAATTTCATAAAAGTATTTGACTTAGCTTTTCTTGGATTACAAAATGAGATGAAACAAATGAAACCTCTCGGCGATAAAGGACATACAAAAAGTGACCGTTGAACACCGTGAGAAGTGTTGGTAGGCCTACATCTACATGGGTTGAGAACAGTGTTGCAGGTCTTCCGATTTGTCGGAAGATCTTCCGATTTTTCGACAGTTAGTTGTCGGAAAAACGGATTTTTTTAGATATCTTCAGATTTTTTTCCTCATGCTTAAAAACATTAAGCAATTTGATAGTTGCACTTTACAGAAATCAGTTGTGTTCAATTTTCACAATGACCTATCCCATCAAACAACTTAGTTTTTGTTTGAGCATTGTTTGCTATGCGATTTGCTTGCTAAGTAATTCATGTATAATGTTCTTCGCAAACCTAGACTCTCCGTATGTCATAGTCATATTGTTCCCGAGTCATAATGCAGAAGTAGAAAGTGTTAGGGGCTAAATAGTTATACATAATTGACACTATTGTTTTGTAGACTCAGTTTTAAGTATAGTGTATTTATTATTGTATACATTATTTTATATTACATATTATATTTTTCCGACTTTTCCTACAATCTTCCGATTTTTTTGGGTCCAACTTCCGATTTTATTTTTTTGCACCTGGCAACACTGGTTGAGAATAAAGTTGAGATCACTATCACGACGTTTTAACATAGTTTGTTTTCATTATTTCTAATATTTGAATATGATATTGATATATGATATGGAAGTTATGGAAATGTAAATACATTGTTAAGTTTTAGTTATTTAAGTATGTAAATATTTAATTCTATGTTGTCCCTCTACAACGTGATATTTTTAGCTATCTTACGCATTATTAACCTAAATAAAACACAATGCCCCCTAAAAGAAAATCTTTAGCAGTTAAAGCCCAAGAAAAGAAAAAAACGAGAACTAGAAATCCCGGAATTGCAAAATAATGTTTCACTGGCTACCTTGTGCTTACTTCCTTACTGGCACACTATTTTTAACCTAAGCTCAAAACCACATTTGTTATTTCAACGGCGAGGTCTACTGTTCACAGAACTACTAGTAATATTGATATCACAACTATGACTTAAGCTCAATTCAAAATATTACACTAGTTTTGCAGATTGTTTGCTATTAAAACAATACTTGTTTGTAAATTATCAATTAATGTTTAGCCTAAAATCTCAAAATAATATCAGCACTTTAGACAAGTTTACAAATTTCTACAATTCGATTTACTGAAATGAGAAACATATTTTATATTAAGTTATGCATTTACAAATACTGACCCAGAATCTCATATTAATGTTTTACAGTATCTGAGGAGCTACCAATCCAAATTTGAAAGCTTAAGGTTCGTGGCTTGAATCCGAGTGAAGGCTTTGGGTGTTTGTATAGAAGATATAAACTTGAGTTTCAGGCAATAAAAGTACATTGGCGATTTGAATTTAAATGAATTGCATTAGTTTTCCCCCCATCTTTAAACTGGATTTATAAATTTATAAACTGGGTTTATAAAGTGATCGCTTTGGGCGTTTGTATAGAAGAAATGTAAACTTGAGTTTCAGGCAATAAATTGTCCATTGGCATTTAAACGAATTGCATTAGTTCTAACCCATCTTTAAACTCGGTTTATAAATATTACTTTATGCATTTGATGGAAGTGTGTGATATTTTAAGTTTTTATGAAATTAAATTTGTTATAGGCCTAATTAATATAATTTGGTTCCGACCATTATAGAAAGCATACTTTCCAATAATAAGAACTCATAAATTATTTTGCTATCGATTTCGGGGTTCAACAGATACATTTTATGATATTATCCCTTATTAGGTGTTTTTCCCGAATAAGTTTATCCCAAATTTGTAGAAAATGTGAAAACTGGTGTAAACAACAAATGTATGCTAAATTAATCTTAAAGTTCTTGATATTTAGTTACTGCTTACTATAGCCTAGTTTACTGTTTAACAGATAAATTAGTATGGTGATCTCATTTGTGTTATCTTGAGGTGAAATATGATGTTAGTATCTATGTAAGATCACACGTTCTTGCTTCTCTGACCTTAGCACTGAATTAAAATTGTTTTAAATAACTTTCGCACTTCAATATGTAGTTAAAATAATAGCAATGATAAGATATCGCTTATACAATGGAATGAAGTACTTACCCGGTGATAAATACTGATGTAAGAATCATTATTAGTTTATAATTAACCACTTACAAACATAGCCTATGAAATAAGTATGTTTTGTTAGAATCAACCAAGTATATACAACACCAAAAAGTGTATACTCGTATGTTTAGGTAATGCAGGATCAGAAACCAAAGTAAGTTAATAAATATATATTTTTTTAATAACGTCGTTTTATAAGAAGACATACAATAAGCACATATAGTACTTAATTTAAAATAAAATACAAAATGTTATATTATGTTAATAATGTCTGACGTTATATTTTAATTATCTGATAATTTGAAGATCAATTAGTATTTCTATCCTTTTCATATATACAAACGTACCCACACCTACTTATAAGATATTAAAACATTTCATAGAATTTAACTTGAACTCAGATTCTCACAAGTAATTTTACAAGCCACGCTTGGTACATTTATATTCAAACATAGTTTATTCATAACTAAAAGCTTGAAACACAGTCATATATTTACAATATAAATTACATTTTATGCCATTTCCACGTTATTGTACATTGATTTACTATATTTAAATTAATTACTTCTTTCTGAAATTTAAGTTTGATTGTTTAGAAAAAATCTGGAAATTGGTTGACCGTGCAGGCCAACCCTAGAACTTCCCGCTTAGTTTGAATTTTAAACGCTTAAAAATGAGTTTATTTGTTAAAATACCAAAAAAAGAACATTTGTGAATTTTTAAACAACGATAACTTTTGAATGCGTCGTTCGAT
>JAGFPH010001270.1:163155-216192 GCA_018207615.1 Philaenus spumarius
TCCGATTTTCATTTTCAAAAAAGCAGTCGACGCAGTTTTTTAAGCACAAAAAATGTATACATGGTTTTATTAAGATTTTTTCGCACGCTTTAAAGTTATTTTTAAAAAACATAAAAATTTCAAAAAAATTAGGTTATTTTTTTTAAATTTCTTCGGATTGGCTCGATGGATTAACTCTCAAATCTAATCAGATCTAAGTTTTGATACACCCTTTCGAATGACATGTCGTAGAATTCAATCGGTTGATTCGTTTTTGAGAAACTGTACGACAAAAATTTATTTACACACATACATCCACACACACACACACACACACACACACACACACACGGTCGGACACCTCGGCGGGAATAGTCAGAATGGCTTCCTGGGACCTCAAAACGTGGAGATTTAATGAAAACTCGACTTTCGAAAATCGGACCGAAATCAATAACTTCCCTTTATTGGTAGCGGGAAGTTAAAAAAGTTGCATAAAAATGTCAAGACTTGTCTGGCACCAATAACAATGTATGTAAGTTCTGCGTAATTTAATTATACTACAATTCCCAGAACTTTGGAAACATCCTATGCACATTAAAGTAGTTCCTGTATTACACTTTAACATTGCCTTATTGATACTGTGCTCTTATAAATTCAGAACAGTTTTATGGCAAAATCATTAATCTCGTTTGCCGTACACCTTTTGTCAGTATATAATTGTTGAACGAAAAATTGGATGTTTTGGCATGAAGCTGTCTATTTACACAATACGCAAGCAAATAACTTTATAATAGCTCTTAAGAACGAGTGTACTTTTTTCAAACTTTATACATACATGGATACATTATAAATTTAATTATTACGTGGAGAACAATAATCCTTTAATGCCCAAAGTAAGTTTAATCCACAACGTTGTTAGATGCAAATACTTAATTTTGAAAAGATGGTTTAAATAAAATGAAATAAACAGAATATATAATGTATCAACATTTCTTTCTCGGTTTAAGTTGTATAATGTACTCTGTAAATAATGTTTAGGCGCGATCCTAAAGCAAGAGATTTAAGCCCTCTGTGCATACATTGTCAAGGAACCCTGGCTCCATTACTTTCCTCTCTTATCTCTTTATAGAAATTTAATTTTCCATGCGAGTGCCTCCAAAGCTCTTGGGCTGTTTTTAAAGTGGATTAAGTCAATATTATAAATAAATGTTCCCTACAAAATATGTTACAAAGTTTCTTATCCATAATAACATTGAACTCATTGTAGCCTTTTCGATTGCTTTATTTATAAATAAATGGCTATAAATATTTTGTGTGTGTCAAAAATCATTATTTTTTAAAAATTAAACATGTTTCGCCTTTTTAATAAAGACATCTTCAGGCTGCCATGTAACACAAAACACACACACTAATAACACTTGTTTGACATAATAATGTTTAATGGTTATACAGACAATAACACCCTCGATAACTAGAGCAATCGTCGAACGTAAGAGTAAACATATCTGGCTTTATGATTTAATTAAATAATTGTTTGTCTATTGTCTACAAACTCATTTTCTTACACAGACCAGCATGCACAATTTTTACTAGCCAATGCAATTTTACTGAAAGTTTACATCTTTACTTTTGCAGAAAAAACTAATTATCATAAAAATTGTAAACTGGGACTACTACGTCTTCCCTACAAGTTGTAGTCTAGTATACATACATCCTTTAAATAGAGCAATGCACTCATATTGGCTGCATGAGAGGACGGGGAAAATAAAATAAATCAATCTCCCCACACAAATGGTCTATATAAAGTTAACGAGAGTTCTAACAAGAATGTATTCCGTCGCGGAACGAATGGGGATCTGAACCTATCATGTCTGTGAGATTTAAGAAGATTTTATGTTAGATTCTTCTACTAGATATTATATCCTATACATTGTACTACAATATAAGGGTATTGGGAGAAAACAAGAAATGTTAATATGTCACACTTTTGCGTGAAACTAATTTAAAAGTTATAGGCCAGTCGGTAGAGGTAATTTTAGACCAAAAGTTCCAGTAATTTACAATACGGCTGATTTTTTTTATAAGTACATTTAAGTATGTAGATTAACATAAAATAACGTTTACCAGTCTATCGATTTTCCAAAGTTGAAAAAAAAAAATCGATTAACATTTTTTTTATATTCCTTAATATTTCGAGCTGGGATGAAGATGAATAAAAAAAATACAACCGTGTAGGGGAAGTATTTTTCAATAAGAAAGGACATATGTATTTATTTCTTCCGAGCAATGGTTTGTCTGGAAAAAATTCGATAATGCAGGTATGTATTTTACAGCAGCGCGACTCAGCCGCACGGCTGAAGACCTATTTTTTGAAGCGCGGCCCAGTACATTATAAACTATCGCATAACTATTAGTAAAGCTATATTTTTTTAATGAACTAAATATATAAAATGTAAAAGAATTGTAAAACATGGTTTAACATGTTTTAAAGTTAAAATGGAGTTTAAAAAAGCTAAATTTTACCATTTTCAGAAAAGGTTTTATTAAAACATTACGTAAAGGCAATTCGTTTTGGTCAAAACTGTAATTCTAGAATATTAACACAATAAAACATAACTTCTTGTCTGACCTACTATTTATTTTTAATGCTTTAGACATATAGAAATTACCACAGAAAAACAACCCTGTCGTACTTTGCTTAGAAATGCAGTACTTTCAAGTTATTTTACCAATTATTTAAACTAAAACGGGGAACATACAGATTCACAATAATCACTGTACTAAAACACCAATATAACAATAATTAAATTTTATTCCCTTTCGACTTTAAACAAATTTACTATCAATGTCTTCACTGATCTGAATAAATCCGTAAAAAGAATCATCTGATAACTGAACTAACCAACAATGAAAACTCAAACTCATAACCAACAATGAAAACGAATCTATTAACCAACCAACAATGCAAAAATCTGCATCTGGTAGTCAAGTTTTACAACCGTGCCAACTGCTGTCTAAGATCAACATCAGACCTGAGCAAGGACAGTTTTGCACTATTTTAACTATTCTTGGGTGACTTTCAGTAGTTCAAACTTCTCTTATTTTATGAATAGAAAATGAATGCTTCAATCATTCAGTATATATTCTTGAAATAGTCTGACTTTAATAATGTTTTTTTAACTTGAAAGTGTTATTGTAAAAGGAGTGGTTTTCAAACGCACTGAAATGAATTCATAATCGACTAGATTGGCTATTGGGTTTTTAAATCAATCAGGCACACACATTTTTTTGCTCTAAATGTATTGGAATGCCCTAGTATAGAAATTATTTTTTTAACTAAACATTTAAATTCTTGTACAACACATTTAATAAAACATATCACTTTGAAGTATTATGTTATTTTTGCAGCTTCATCACAGACAAAATAAACAAATGTTCCTCACTTCTTGGCAGTACATTAATAATAAACATAAATAAATAAAATTAGCAGTTAAAATAAATACACATACCTCTTCTTTGATCTTTCTCTTGGTATACTCTGGATTCTTGTAAAATATAAATTACTATCAATAAATATTGAGCATGACTTGTGAGAAGATATACTCGATATTTAACTTTAAACACAAAATCTCACAACTAACACTTTTATTAACTCATGAGTTGAGCCAGAGATTTTGTATTCAACGTTTATTCTATAAAATATAAATTACTAGTAGGCAGAACATAATTATTGAATGTTCACATTGGTAACTGCATTTTATAAGAAACATAGTTTGTATTGATGCTAGTCAATGGAATGTTTTTCTGACAGCTATTACTGTTTTTATAGTGGCAAGCCATTTCAAGACCATTTTTGTCTATTGATCATACAAGGATGTGAGCTTTACTTCTTTTTCAGCATTTACCTTATGAATTTCTGAGAGGTTATTTTCAAACTCAGTTCGTACTGATAATTCACACCATTTGCTCCAGGTTTATTTATATCAAGAAAAAAATAAACACTATCCAATGTTTAGTGAGTTATAATACTAAAAAAATAACTGTAGAAACTATAGTTATAGTTTGATTACTAAAGATGGCGACACTGTCACAGAGATATTATATTTAACTCTACTCTGTCATAGATTACAACAGTTTTACAATTTCTATTATGATTTGTTTTAGGCTTATTCCGCTTATAACTGCATCACTCATACAGTTTACATATCTCAAAGTTGTATTTATCATTCGAACTCATACAAAATTAGAAATTCTGGGTAAACATATGTATATAGGTCAAATAAAATATAACAAAAATATACGATTATACTTATCGCGGCTATTAGTTGCAAGAAATACTCAAACTCCAAGAAAAAAAAAACAAGAAATTTGCTAATAAAAAATACAAAATATACGACTATTTTAATTTGATTCAATTTATTAATGTTGCAGAGATTATTTAAAAAGTGATTTTATTTTAGACTTTTAAACGCATTGATATTTTAATAATTTAAAATTCTAATACTTTTTATTTAATTATTTAGCACGGTTTAAGTATTAAACAATAACATAATAATTGCAGTAAATTTCCAGTAAAAGTTGTGAAATCATCTCACCATTCACACATCAACAACCTACTGATAAACTTTAAGAACCACTTGATCTTTGTGATTTATAGTTTATTTATAACACTAATATTCGCAGATCGTTCAGAAACTACAGAATCTCTTTAAACTCAAGTTATTTGTTACATATTTGTGGAAAATATGAATTGTTCTAGTAATGTATTATGATTTTGTTTATAGATTACTTAATATCTGCGGCACAGTATTAGCAAAAATAGTATTTGTTTTGAAGGACTGATTTATGTTACCGATTGCTAAATGTTTTTTTTTTTTTTTAATTGAATTCGTTAATCAAACAAATACAATATTGAACAGTAACCCACCAAACATACAATTACAGTTTTTACATTTCACAACAGCTGTTTATTGGGCCGTTCACCATAATTTGTAAATCAAATGTGATTTCACAGGAACTATTGGCTAAGCAATAAATTTTACAAACTATTTTTTTAAGTAGTCTCCGGCTTCTGTATGCACTTTTTCATCAGGTTCGACAACATTCAATGTTCAAAATGTTAAAGCTTTAAGTGAAACATAAGGCAACATGTGTGTTGTTTGCAGATCTCCGCCATGACCTTGATAACCTCTTGATTCGTTTTGTCATTCAATCTTTCTTAATTTTTGTAAAAAAGACAAAAGTCACACGGAAAATTTAGGTCAGTGAAGAAGTTGAAGAAATAGTATACTCTTCAAAGCCTAACAACTCGCAGAATTAAAAAAATGCAGTTGTGATTTGTCAAGGGGCAGAAGAAACTTTCTGGCGCATTTATATGATGTTTTTTTTTCAGTAGTGTTGTAGTGTGATACACCACACTGACACTTACTCCACAGCTACTGTTGTATGAGCATGCTGGTCTACGAAACCATGATGGTCTAATAAGATTATCATCATTACGTTTTTTTCACTCTTAACAACTTTGTGTTCCTTCCAAATAGTTAACGAATTGGAAGCCTTTTATTGACAGCTTTGCAATTTAATTTTGGGTCACAACGAATCATCCGATACTCATATATTATGACTATATTGTTGGTGAATATTTTATTACTCTGATTCTAGATCTTGACAGACAAATTGTGCGATAACACTCAAGGAGAACCATAAAACAATAAACGTGTTTCACCAACACACCTTTTGTAAGAGTAATCTGTATAAGAGGGAACAGCTTGCAGAAACCTTTATGGTCAACGAATATTATCAACAATACGTTTCCATAACTTTTACCAACTTTTGTTTCTTCGACCTAAAATTTGACGAAATAGAGGCCTTCTATTATGAGTTTTGGTATTTCCTTCCTGGATCACAATGAAACTTCCGAAACTCATCTACTATGACTATATTGTTAGAGAAACATTTACCATGTTTTCTAACCCTGTTTGCACATATTCACAGACTATAGTAAAATTCACTGCAACAACAAAGAAGACGAACCCAACAGCAAGCAATTTCCTCTAGAAAGTATAAATACTTCCTTATAGGAAATGTATTTAAGTTAAACATCAAAAACGTATGCGACTATCTTCTCTTATGAAGACAGAAACTGGGTTCACCAAAACATTCTAACTAGGCTACTACTGCTTGTTTATAAACAGTTCCATTAAGTTCTAAGAAAACAGTAGGATACTGTAAACGTAATTTAAAAAAGATACTGCGCAGTGTTGCCAATTTATTTGTAGAAAATTTCCTTCGCAAAATGAGGCACACTACTTTTTTTATCACCTCTTGTAATTCGTGAAACTCCAGTTTTATATGAATGACCTAAAGTTAAAACACGAGATATTAATCAGCAAGCATAATAAGCCTATGATAAAACCAAAATATAAATTCATTGACGGATCCATGATTAGAAGACTTGAACTAAGTTTAAAAACGAAATATGACCTTTAATAGAAAACCTCGGATCATCCAGTCACACTGAAAACTTGATGCTGTTTTATACTGACTTTAAAACCGATTAAAAGTGTCCGAGTTAAGCCAAGCGTTATAATTAAAATAAAACAACCAAAAACTGTAAATACTATAATTCAGTCATTAATCCCTTTAAATGTTATCTCTGATAAATTTAAATTTTAATAACAATCTTAATGGAGTGTTAATTTCCACTTAAAGGCAAACATATAGATAGGCTTAATTTTGGAAAATAAAGTAAATATGAGGATAAATAAATGTGTGTACTTACGTTTTTCGTGACGAAGTTTATAGTATTTCAAAATAAATTTAAAAAGGTAGTCCACCATCTTCCATAATTCATCTTAAATGTAACTATATTTTTCAAATATGAAAATTGTTCTAAGATACATGAATTATATGCGTTATTTAAAGAGAAAATCAATGGTATAAACAGCGCTTGTTATCTCAAAGCGGTTTAAAGATATTGAACACAAAATGTGACTGAAATAGTTACCGTATATTAATTGTTTTTGACATTGATTTACACGTTAAAGTAAATTTTTGAGTGTAAGCTGAAACCTCTTGAAAATCCTGTATATATTTTCTACAGAGTATAGATTTTAATATTCTTGATATTATAATATTACTGTAAATTAATATAACGAATTTTCACGTTTTGGGCTAGAATTTACAGTTTAAATAAAAAAATAATCAAAATATGTAAACTCTGTTTTATAAAATCTTCAAATTATATCAATACTGGAATGTCCTCTTTTTTCAGCTCGAAAATTTGTTCTTGCATACTGATCCACGCTGCTCTGTTCTTCATATCAATTCAGATATACACATAGCTTAAATATGTATTGAAAAACTACGCATGCGTTTAGATCCTACTTTCTGTTGTGATAAGCATACATTATTTATTCTGCTGTTCTATAGTTTATAGTCCTATTGTTTTGTTTATTTCTGATTTGTATTGTTAAATGTTTAGATTTTCAAAAATGCACAACTTCTATAATTTATATATATTGTTTTTAGAATAAAGACATTTACTTTCAAGTTATTTAATTGATTGCTTGAGAATCGGTACAAGCGGAAGCAGTCAGAGTTTAGGCGTAACCATTGTGCGACCAGTTTAAGGCCATCGTAGCCCACGCAGGTAAGCCAACGACAGCTGTTAATATATGCAGTAAATATGATAATATAAACAATTAACATTTACGTTTATTTTTATTTTTAATAATCAATATTTATAGGATTCTTAAAAGACA
The DNA here is from genome assembly GCA_018207615.1 of Philaenus spumarius. Taxonomy (NCBI): domain Eukaryota; kingdom Metazoa; phylum Arthropoda; class Insecta; order Hemiptera; family Aphrophoridae; genus Philaenus; species Philaenus spumarius. The sequence goes on from JAGFPH010001270.1 coordinate 170,898, forward strand.
TATTTACGTATTTAAAGATATTAATGAACTAATCGCTACATGACCAGCTATGATTTAAATAAAGTAACAACAGTTTGAAAATGAATAAGCAGAAAGAAATACAGTTTGGTTTATAATGCACTATTTGTTAATTTTTTTAGTAATTAGAACTAACTTAAGATTGTACTGTAGCGAAGAAAATAAGTTCGAATTTTAAGAAGTAGCATAAAAAAAGTTTGTGCTTTTTTGTTTGACATTTTTAAGATTTTTTAGAAATTTTAATAAAAATAATTAAATAATTTTTACAATTTTTAAGAAAGAATCCTTAATTGGTATGAGTTGTAACCGTTTTGAAGTCAATGATAAAGTCGTGATCATTTACTGCAAGGTATAGCATAGGATAAGGACTCAATGTCTATTTCAGTTCCGATTATTAACTTTCCCACTTTGTAATTTGTAATGGGTCCAAAAAATCTAAATAAAATTTTGTAACACATTTATATTTTTAGTTACTAAAGTATTAATAAACTTTGAGCTTGACGAGTGAGAAGGAATCATTTAAAAATAATAATAACAATACATTAATTCTCACACACTTACGTTTAATGATCAATCGCGTTTCAACGACAAAGTCGTCATCCTCAGTGATACATGATCTACTACTAAAAACATACAACTAAAAAGTTATATGTGTTTAGTTGTAACTCATGTATCACTGAGGATGACGACTTCGTCGTTGAAACGCATTTGGTCACTAAACGAATGTGTGTGAGAATTAGTGTAGTGTTATTAGGCTATTATTATTATTATTTTTGAATGACTAAAGTATGTTTAAACTATTTTTTTTTAAGAAGTGAGTGTGCTTTATGTATGTAGAAATTTTCTTGCACGAAATATGAAGAATAAAAAGTGATATCGACTTCGTAGGAGTGTCAATCGAAGCACATTTAGGTCAAAAATATCTAAAAATTTATTCATCAAACTTTAACCTGGTGATTTTTAACATCCGCCTTTATCTCAAAATGCACATTTGATTCGCACAAACTAAATACCAATAAAGAGCTGAGATTGTAATGCATTTTGTTTACAGGTAATATATTAATAACTTACCATTGTAGTAAGAATTGAATTCGTTTTTTAAAGGGTAAAAGTAGTAAAAAAAAAAATGAATAACAAAGATTTAAAAAATGTTTATAGGCCTACGTAACTTATTCAATCGATGTTATTATTATTTAATTCCAAGCTATGCTTTAAACTTTACAAACTGCAAGTCGGATAATTTATTTAACAAAATAAGAAAATACCAGTAAAATTTTTATTCTTTATGTATAACTCATAAATTTCATATTCAGGAAAATTGTATGTATGTTACTATAGCAACAAATTATATACAGTATCAGTTGTAACAGCTGATAAAGTTTACTAGCATTAATAATTTAAAATAAAACTAACATCCATTAACTTGTGTTTAATTGATTAGGCCGAAACAAAAATGTAATTAATGCTGGTGTGCTATTTAACTCATACTTATATTCTAAAGAAAAACGTAAGTATTTTTCGGTAGTACATAGTTATAAATGTTTTAAGTAAATCTAGGCTTTCATAAAGTATTTTACAATTTGGAAAAAATGTAGGCCTACAATAATTCTTTTTTGGTGTAGGCCAACATGATTTCAAATTATGAAATACTTTATAAAATGCTGGGAAAACTTCAAATATTTATAATTATATTAACAATGTTTTATAAGACAAGAAGAGAGTTGCGTGACACAAAAGCTGGGTTAAAGTAACTAGTTGGCCACAGTTTCGTTGAAAGCTAAAACAAATGTTAACCAGTTTTCTGTCTAGTCGTTAACATTCAGATTTACCCTCGTCTCTTATTATTTACAAAGTAAACAAACTTTAGGAATACCTTAAATTTTTCATCTATAATCACAACAGGTTGCAAAACAATGTTTTTACTGTAAATTTCAGTGTACTTTATAAAGACACTAAAGCTGTCCGGATTGGACCGGTTAGAACCAGTTGAGCTCACCAACGTTGCTTTCACTTTTGAAAATAATTTATAATTGCCAGTTACACTTGTTTGATAAATCGTTGGTTGGTATGAAAATGTATTTAAAAACAGCTTCTAGTTACCTGCATTTACTTGGGTTCTACTTTATCTTTAATCAGTGGCGGATTTACTTACTTGGGGGCCCGTCACACCTTGACTTTTAGGGGCCTCTTGTCTGCTGTTAAAAGTTAACCTTTTACATTTACCCATAGGAATGAATTTCGATAATTAACACTTGTATGTTGTAAATAAGTTTATTAACTATCACTACAGGCTTTAAATTTACATTGGGAAATATTTTTTTCAATTAGGCCTTTATGAATGTATAGAGAAAGTAATTTTATAAAATGTTTTCAAGGATCCACTGGGAACAATAGTAGTAATAATTTTGATATTAATAAAATTTAAGAAAAAAAACTGTTCTTAATATCAACATTTTTTATAATTTTTTTTCTGGCTTTCTGAGCAGCAAATGTGTCTTATCAGTTTGTCATAACTGATATTTTTCAAAGTTTCACTTTCTATATAGGCTACAGTATTGCCAAGTTTTTATCCTCTTTAAAACACTAAAGGATCTTTCACCCGAAGCATTGGATATTAAAATTGTAAGAAAGATTTTCATGATCGTTTCTAGATTGTGAAAGGTTTCTTTGAGCCCGTCGTTTGTCACTATAAGCTTATACCATTTTCCTGGACAATTCTTACTCACGTTCGTTCCTTCATCTAAAGTATTTGTAGTCTTGGTTTCTTCAAAGATATTCAGGAACTCATTAAAGTGTTTGAACTCAACAAAAGTGACCTGTCGACGTCATTAGAATAACATTTCCACTCTCACTTTCTATCCCTTCCTTGTAAAATTACTTCGTTATCTGTTGAGGATGGAGTTTACAAATTACATTCTTTTTTTCATCCGTTTGATTTCATCTTCACTGCATAGTTTTTATATTAATGTCAATGAATTTTGGGCTGCACTATCTATTGCTGAGAAATCTTCACGTACATCCAAAACATTAGTTTTATAAAGAAAACAGTTATTGAAAAAACAACAATTAAGGAAAAACCTAAAATATTTTGAAATTTTAATATTCAAATTTGGGGCCCCCAGGATCGCTGGGCCCCTCGCACCTGCGACATGTGCGATACGGTAAATCCGCCATTGTCTTTAATTTGCTAACAATGACGCCAATAATTATATATTATTATTGCATACATACAAAAGTGACAAAGCAATGAAATAACTACTATAAGTCCCAAAGAATAATCAGTGGATCAAAATGCAGGATTAATTATTAAATTTTTTGAACCTACCCCAGCTATAGTTTAAAATCAGTATTTTTTCAAAATTAAAATCCTTACAAAATATAACACACTATACTAACCAATTTGGAGTAATTTGAAGGTGGTTAAGGTGAACGATTGTTTGTTATAAAAATATAGTCATGACTAATACCTGGTAGTTGGCTAGGTCAATATTAGTTGAACAAAAATTGGTCAAGCATCTGAAAGGTGTAAGCACAAAATAACAAGTATTTATAAAAACTATTATTTTTTGACGCTCTATTTTTTTTAACTGTTATTTCAAAGGGTGGAAGCTACAATTTGCTAATTTAAAAATTCTAAATAATAATTTCTTTATTTACAATTTTAAACATCTAATTAAAACACTGACGTTGAAGTTGTTGTAAAACTGGATTGTTTGTAATTAACAAATACTTATGATAACTAACTAAAGTTGGTTGAGCCAAAATGAATTTTATAATACACTAGTAACTAATAAACACCGCAAACAAAAACTATGCTAAAAAACTGAAAGTATGTATAAACTTTATACTAGTTATAAAAACAAAAAGGAACAAACAATTTGAAAACTGGTGGTGGCTATTTATTCTGTGATTATTATTCTGCAAGGGAAATGATGTTCTTTGGTAATGTAAAATCATCGTTAATTCATAAAGAATTGTCAAGCTTATAGCTTCCTAAGCTTCAATCGCAACTTACACACATTCTTTCCTAGTGATTTACGTCGTGACAACAACAACATTAAACTTATTCACAAATTAAATAGTAATTAGGCCAATTAACCAAACACAAATAAAATGTCGAAAAAAAAACTGTTTATGTCGAAACACTTTAATACCATTTAATGAATAATTGCATATTCTAGGCTTTTCGGTTTCTTATTTCATTATTGGTAACAAAATATATTTATTTATATAACTCATGTGTTACACGGATTTTTAATTTCAGAATTAATTAGGATTATCAATCACAGAAGCATCTATATTATATGATTTTACATTGTAATTTAAGATTGCACTCATGCATGAATGGTTACTTAGACCATGCACAAATTTATCAAGTACTAGGCCTACTCTAATAAATGCATTTTGAGTTTGGATTTCATCCCACTATTTGTTGTTTTATATAAAATGTACCTAAAAATAATTGAATAACAACTATAGATGTTATATTTATATCGTCCTACACCAATGGTACATGCAGAGCGCGAAGGGTAAATGTTAGGATTAGGCGTCCACAAGTATCAAAATTTTATCTGACATCTTTTACCTTCAAGAAAAACGAACTCCAAAATTTACTGTTTTACTTGTAACGATTGGCCGAGTTTTTCATAATAATAATAGTAATGTTTTTCATAATACAAGTTGGTTTGAACATAAATTTCGTAATTCAATATAGTTCTTTACTTACAAATTATATTTAGGACACGCCTTATACCTGGACGGTAGTAAGAAAAGTACTTAGAAAAAAATATTGTAAACATTTATCGAACCATAACTAATTTTTCATCAGACATCTCTTAAGTCTAAAACAAAATACTTTAAACGATCAAAATATTTTGAGACGAGTACTTGTATTTTTAAACAAAATATGTTTTAATGAATGATTCTGTTTTTTGTGTCACAATATTCTATAGTTTTTAAGCCTATAATAATATTAATTCCTTCAATTCAATTTATTTTTAAGCTCAGACAAAAATCTTATTTATACATTGAATTAATATTTCAAACAATACTGATATCATTGAGTTGTATCAAATTCACAAATAGATTAAAATATATTTCTATTTTATAACAGATTGTATTAAGCATTCACTATACATTTTTGTACTATGTACTTTATTTATACTTTAATTTCTTAGGCCTGATTTTGAAAAAAAAAAATGTTAAGGAAATAAATTATAAGAAAACTAGGAGAAACCCCTGCGTGCTTCGCACGCCAACCCCGTTGGAACCTTCTATACACATAATCATGTTATATTTTCTTCATAATTAAGGTGTAGGATTAATAATAACCCCAAAGCTAAGACGGTTAATAATGTTAATTGTTCAAATCAAATTATTTCGTATATTTTATAACATCAGTTATAATAAAGGTTAAAAAACCATTAAGGCTCAGGTCTACATTTTAATAAAAACCTAACCTAAAATTTTTCAAATACAAGGTTGAAATGAGCTACTAATGGAAATATTACAGCAAACAGCTGTTATCTGTTATTTTATTCAATTGGTTGCTATGGTAATAAATGTAAATGCATGTGTTGATTTATTAGTGTAGGCCTAACCTAAGAATATTTTCCGACTAAATTTACAAAAAATATTGAAATAAAAAAATGATTTTATCGAAATGAATTAATTATATCCTATGTTACTCAGGGATAGTGTACCTTTTTATTAGTAAAACTATTTTTTCAATCGGTTCAGTAGTTCCAGAGATTACCCCCTACATACAAACAAACAAATATACAAACAAAAAAACAAACTTTACCTCTTTATAATATTAGTATAGATGCATAAAAACTGAACGTGAAAAAAACATTTAATTGTAGACTTATGGTTTTCTACCGTTTTCCCTATCAATTATACCAGACGAGAAAAACTTCAGATAACAAGTTACTTGCAGCCTTGATACATAATCAAAGCTTGTAGACGTGCCTTTTGATTTGTACGCATTAATTTAATATAAACACAAATTGTTTCGTAAAAATATTCAATTTAAAATGTTTCAGAACTTAATTTTAAAGTGAAAATTTAATTTAATTGCTTAGTGTTTTATAAGTTTTTGTTTTGTTTAGTACATTACTTTACTTTGTGTTTCATTATACAGATATATTGTTTTATACAAATTATGTATTTCGATGATTAACACAAAATATCTTACATATTAATTGTTATATAAATGACGTTTACAGTGCATATGATTTTGTGTCATACAATAGACCAAAGGGATATTTTCTAATCTCTCAAAACGTTTTAAGAAATGTATCTTCATTCTAACTCTCCTTTAAATTTCTATGGTTGGGCCATGGTTAAATAACAATATGTGTCAACAAAGTATGTAACTAAAACAGGTAAAAATGTTTGTAATAACAATGCAATGTCCTGCGAGTTCCGTAAATGTTATTATTCTTTGGTTTAAATATATTTAGCAATATGTAGCCCAGAAATCATTCATCTAGCTTTAAATTATGTTATATTCATAACCATTTTGGTGTACTTACTAAACATTATTTGATCACTACGTCAGATACTATATTTTTCAAAAAGATCAAGATTATTTTCCTCTCCGATTAAAAACTTTATTGATCAAATATATTTTAATACTTTTCATAAATAGTACATTTACTGTTCTTAACGGCATCTAAAAAATTGCAGAACACATTTAGAAAGATGCTAATGATATGTCCACTGAAAGTGTAAACTTTACTGATTTAGAAAATATGGTGAAAACTTATGTAGCCCTTTAAATGCTTTTTACTACGGTTTCAAATTATGAATTTATGGAATATTCCTAAATATTTGTATATTAACCTGTTATAGGTTGTGGTTAAGACTCCTTTTATGTAGATGGTTATTTTAAAACCAGTCTCATAACCTTTGTACAATATTTATTAAATTAAAGCGTCAGTAACACAAGTGATGATAGTAGGGCAAACATTCTAAGTAAAGCAAACAGTAAAAGCCATATTATTTGTAGTAAAAGTTAAAATTAATTTGTTTCGTCCAAATATCTATTCTAATAAATTTAAAAATGGAAAAGGACCAAATGGATGGTATATAACACCTATATATATAGCCTATCCATATAGTACACCTATACATATTTATGATAAGGTTTTTTGAGAGAATAATTCATATACCTGAGTGCAATTTATAAAATAATATGCTATATGAAAATTTTAACTGAAGCTTAAAATTACTTATTATTATTTTTTTTAACCATAGTTATTATTTTTAATATAGCCTAGGATATTAAACATTATTATTAATAGTGAAACAAACATTACTAAAGTATCTTAAATTATTTATAGGTCAACATATACAGGAAATTCTAGTTTTATAATCGTCAAATCAAGAAAGTTCGTACACAATTACAATTAAAAATATATGTTCTTGGTATATATTAATTACCTCAAGAAGAAAGTATTCAATATTGACTGCATTAGGGTTTAAAACATTCTAAATACAAACCTGCTTGCGATTTTGTATAGTTAAATTTGGACATACAAGTTATAAGTAATTACAAACTATTAATCTTATAATCTAATAGAAAAATGTTTACTAATTTTAAATAATTTTACAAAATTGGGACACATTAACAAAATGTCTGTATTTAAATTGTCTAAATTCTAAGAACATCGACAAAATCTCTACCGTGTTTAAACAATGAATCTACTTAAACGTTTTGCCAAGTTCAGTTCAAGGCGAACAAGTTGTGCTAGCAAGGTCAATTCTCTTGGTTGCATATACAACATTATGTAACACTTTTTTTGTCGCAACAGTCAACGCCCTATTTCGCTTTCTGTTAACATTTTGGAACAAAGTAACATTAGATCTTGTATCGTATTTTATTCTATACATTTTTCTAACAAGTTTTTCTCGTTTAAGAAATTGAGTGCATAACAAAGGTTTTAAAAAATTAATGTTTTAGTTTTAAAATTTTGATGAATTTGGTACTCATGTATTAACTTTGCCAGTTGGGAACACTGGCTAGATTTTATCAAGCATTTTTTTAAATAGCGCTATGAGGTGATTACCTTGTCTACCCTGGCTAAACCGTTGTAAATTCACTAAACGGCGAGAATTTAATATTTTAGAAATGAGCATATTGTTACATTAAAATTTATTGTCTGTTATTTTTACACTTACAGATTTAATTGGCCAAATGAAAACAATTGCTTTGTTGTTTTGTAATGCATAAACCGAACACAATTTTAAATATACACTAAAACCTTACAGAAAAGAAATGTTAGTAACCAACAGATCTACAAAAAAGTTGGACGAAGCATATTTTATATTGTTTATAACAGTGTTTTTACAGTGCAAGTTTTTATCTTACCACTTAAACAACAATAGTAGATTACAGACAAGCGTGGACGTTCGAGCTCAACTAAAATATCTTTTGTAAGCACTTACGTTTTTCTTATGGTTGTCTCACTTTGATTTTAACAATTTGCATAAAGGAGTTAATTTTACAAAGAACTTAAATGTAAAATTAATATATATAACTTAAGTAGTCCCTCTGTTTCCTGTTTTCAAGACATTATTCACAAGCAAATATCATTAAGGATTAATAAGTTTTCATTTTTGAAATAGGCTATACAAATTATAGTTTAGATGATCTGCACAATTTCCCGCAATTTATATTAATTTATCTTCAAAATTTGAAATCTGCAGGTACCTGTATGAAACTGTTTCGTCCTAGCATGTCAAAGTTTTCTTCAGATAATAAAATTTAACGGTTTATCTAGCGTATATCATAACAAGTGCCAAAATAATATTTTGAAATTGATATTGCTTGTCCTATTTAAAGGGATATTGCAAGACTTGTCTAAAAAAATTAAGAGACAGAGTTAGTTATGTTTATCTAATGAAATCCGAGAAGAATTTTAATTTTGGCTCTTAAATACTTTGAATGCACCATTTACACTAATATTTTCAGTAGTCGGACCTACTAAAACATTCGCTACAACATATTTGTGTGACTCTATTACTGTTATCGTACAATAATACTTTTAACCTTACCATGAGAATATTAGTAAAGTACAGTATAGTGGCGCGATGCGACGTTTTATAATTGTAATTGTAATCTGCCACGTAACATTTGAAGATGTTTTAAATGACAACCTGTATTTCGCAAACTATTTGAAATCGTATTTTTAGGGTTAGATAGTGGATGCATTAAAAGGTGAAAGAATAGTTTTTTGTCAAGTTGTTGTCAAGATAAGCTGCTGTAGAAATAAAATCCTTTCTTAGATATACATAGATTACTTATAATTTCATGTTGAAGTTATATAATTGATTTTTAATGTATGTTTGAAGTGGTTACCATTTTTTGTTTTTTTTAGATACGAGTATCATGTTTATTATAAAGAGATAGTAGGATAAGAAAATTTACCGTTACTTTTTGTTTTCCTGCTTTGACAGAATGATCGATGAGGATGAGCATGTCTTGAACCAATATTAACATGGAACACGAAAGCAGATACACTAAGCAAACATTGTTTTACTTTCAATGTCCTTGTGTTTGACAAGGTTCATTGCAGAAGATGAATTAAGACTTCAAGATGTTTTATTCAGCAACCACTATAATAGACAATGGCTATCTTGTCTTTAATTAAAATTCTGAACGTCTTCCTTAAATCAGTTTGAATTTATTATATAATGACTCATTGACTGATTACATGCTGTTGATGCATCTTTCTTGATAAGGAAAGGTACGACACCACACGCAAACCACATCCTCCTACACATATATAGTATTGCGTTATGAAAAAGTACTTTAAAAGGAAGTTCGGTTTAAACAATTTCAAGTTATAAAATTAGAGGCGTAAACCCTTATGGGCTCTTGATTATTACTACTTTAGAATTATGAGGATATATTCGAAATATAAACATTAGAAAAAACACAATATATACAATATATTATTTAAGATCGTAAAATTAGAAGTCAAAAACATAACAAACTTTACAACACAATTTTTGTTTTAAATATAATATATATTCCTACTTTATTGTACCTACATTCCTAAGAAAAGGTAAATTAAGAGAATTGGTTTAATGTAAGTAACGAGAGGGTAACTTTTGTTAGCATATGTTTTGTTTAAATGTTGTAAATGGCAATAATTGTTCGTATGACTTGGTACCGTGAGGGACCTCATTATGGTTTAATGCAATATTTATTTAAGTTAAAAACTCAATCACAATATATTAAGTAAGGTTTATAATTTTAAATGGATAACGTCTCTTTTTAATTGAAAAATTTTCACTCCCATAGATAGGTAATATTTTTTATTTTTTTAAAGAAAACAATTTAACAATTTATTTAAAATAGCTTTCGCTTACTTCAAATATATTAGAATTATGTCATTGTATTCGTTAAACTTTTAAATAAATGACAAAATTATTCATTTAAATTTCTTTCCCACAGTCTTCCTATTCAGTGTTGGAGTCATAATATCTTGTCTTCCACTTTTACCACCTTTATCTACATTCTAATGGTTAGTGTAAAGAAAACCCATGCTATTAAAATTAATTAAGTATCTGTTGCTCTTTGGTAAAATGTATCTCTTCAATGTCAATACTCGATCTTAATCTTCGATAAACTGCATAGTCTGTTTCCATTCACCAATTGAAATATCATAATCGCTACGAAAAAAAAAAAAACTATTTTAATGAAAACAATAAGAGAGATATTAATAATGCATTGTGTTATCAATTATTTGAATTATTTTTAATGTGATAAGGTAAATTAGAATAATGTTTTTCTGTAGTCAGGGATTCGGAAAGCTTTCGTATTTTAGTTGAGTATGAAGTTAAACCTATAATTATAAAATATGAAAACACGTGTTTTATTAATTAGTCAAGAAAAAGGCGTTACTTATTAGAATTTAAATAACTAAATAGGTTAATTGAGTTTGTTGTCAAGGCCAGGCTACAAGCATCTAAACATAGACGCAGTATTATTATATCAGTCGATAATATTTTAATTTGAAAATCATATAATACAAATACAAAAATATAAATTTCGTTTAAAAGAATTAATTTTTTTTATCACGTTATTATTTTAAGAAAACATAAGATGGCATTAAACTGTAGGACTATTTAAAATTTGTAATGATTTTTTGAGTTTTATCTTCTCAAATAATTAAGAATGAATAAACCGTTGTTTTATATTAATTATAAACTTAGTATTAGCCGTTAATATTACATAAAAACTCAATAAAGCTTATTTTTCTAACTATATAGTATAAGGCTAGTTTATATTTCCCCAACTTAAGAAAATTGAGGATTGCTAAGATTAGGCATAAAGTTATTAAATACTTGCAAAAAATGCATTTAATAATGCTGAAAATGTTTGTTCTCTGTCAGAAATGTTTGTTTGAACAAATTTGTTTATTGTATTACAGATACAAAGAGAACCCAAACGAGCGTACAAACACATTCTTAAAAATACTTTTGATGACACGCTTAAAATTTCTAATTCATTTATTACAAGAATTAAAGTCACTGTTTATTGATAATAACTTACCAACTTTACTGCTGTTTTATTTTTAAAGTATTTTATGTATAACACAAAGTTAATTGCAACCCCATAGACGGTTTATTTTTAACTTTTACAATTATTTGTGTACGATCAACTATTATGCGGCCAACTTTTAAACTTCTTGAGAACCTATCACCAGTTTTTATAATGTTTTTAGTTTTTTTAATAATGTGCTGAGACATATTTGAACATTTAGTTTCATAAAATTTAAAGTTTTTTAGAATTTGTAGAAGCTTAAAATTTTGTTTTTAACTATCACTGAAAAATCAAATAGATGGTTTTGTTAAACTCTAAAAAAATGCTTGAATTTATGAGTTTTATTTAAGGGGATCCGGAGCACCTAAAATTTTATTTTTTGATTTTTTTGTTGTTTTTTATTGCTTATTATTGCCCTTTTATTTAGCTTTAAAACAAACCTAAATTTATTATTATATGAAATGAAATGAAAGTGATTTATTCTTAGGATTTTTCCACTACATTGTCTTACAGTCTAACAATAAAAAGGAATAATCCCTATATGGGCTTACGCCTGTGTGTAGGTAATGAGTTGGCTGCCTACATGCAATGCGATCGAAACTATCTCATGCCAGACATGGTAATTTTGTATAAACTCATTTTATATTATTATTCTGGTGGTGGCAGTGTAGTAGTTACAGAGGTAGAAAGCCTAGAGACAAGACACATAGGTACCAAGGAAAACAGAAATAACAGAATAAGATGAGAAGAAGAAAATAATAATATTAATAATAACATATATGAATATACATTTATAGACTCACATACATCCATATATTAACGTATACATCAGACTCATTCCTACATACATTCACACCAACTTAATACATCCAACACATTACAACCACTTGCAACCCAGGAACTTCGTACATACATAAATTATAGTCGAATCAACACCTATCCATATACATCAAACACACAAGTATTTTATACGAACATAACTCTCCACTCACACTCGTATTGTTCATACACTCCATAATACATACACTCATGGATATTACACTCAAGTATACATTGACACATACGAAAACTAAACCCACACATATTCTTATACTCCAAACACTTAAGCTTTCATACTTAGACGCATTTATCACAATTGTATCATACATTCCCATCATGATACTTACTCTCACAAATATTCAAATTAACTATAATTATACACATAACTAAGGAGGTTTTCATACTCCTCCCTACCAATGTCAAGCAGCCATTGTGTCACGTGTTTCTTATATGTGTCTATGTGAACCGATTACGTGTCTCTCAATTGCAACGGTACATTCCGATACAACACCTGTATCTCAACTCTAAGTGGTTAAAAATACGTTTTTGGTTCGTGTGTCACATGAGAATAAGAAAAATTTTGTATCATTTTCTTAATAATTTGATATTATCTATCCAATTTGAAAATAATTAAAATTGCGCATATGATGGGAATTTTCATTTTGGTAGGGATATTTATCTTTGTCTGTAGTGCCTAACCTGATTATACAGTCTGATGATATTGAGCTGAAGACAACCTTGCATATGGGGCTGGTATGTATTAAATATGTAAGTAAAACTTTAAACATGTTTTCCGGAAATCATTTATTTTATTCATATAAGGAACATTTTATCAAAATATATCTAACATAATGATCTGAAAATTTCAGGGCTTTAATAGAGTATGCATTTTGTAATATAAGTGATTGTTTCTAAGTTATGACTGAGAAATATGGCAAAAACTGGTAAAAATTCTATATTTTATAAAAATAATGACAAAATGTATTAAAAGCTTGTATTGAAAAACAATCATGTTAAATTTTGTATTTAAGTAGTACTAACACACTGATAAAATTTTACTAATTTTGATCGAGTAGTTTCTGAGAAATGTTCCTTAAATATTGTATTTTTAAAATTGCCGAGATAGGGCTCTCCGGAGCCCCTTTAATTGAAAATTCTTCCATAACTTCATAACATGTTACATTTATATTAGTTAACAATATTTAATTAAAAAATTATAAAAAGATGCCCTACCTTAATGGTGTATACTTTTTCCTACATATATACATGCATTATGAATAGTTATATACTATTTAGCTATGAAATATTTTCAACTCCTTATTATGACACAATTTTAAGAAGACAACTTTTCGTTAGTTCTCATTATTGATAAAAATGAAAAATATTTCCTTATTTCCAAGTTTAAATGCAAATAACTGCCAATTAGCAATCTAAAACCCGTAGATTTAAGCAAATTTTCAAAGTTTTTAACAAATTATTTTATTTAGTCGTTTGTTTATATTTAAACTTTATAATTATGCCTCATTACATTTTTAACTTGATTTAATTAAGGGTAATTACAGAAAATCACCTCACGAAATTGCATTAAATGTAAAAATTGTCAAACTTCAATTGCCTAGAACTCCTAAAAAGGTTGGATTTATTAAAAAACGTACCAAGAATTAAAAAAAGCTTAGAGTACTATTTTTGAATTCTAAAGCAATATAAAGAATGGAGATTGTTCAATAAGAATGTATAAAGTTGACGTCCGAATTAAAAAATTGGCTGACCACTAAATTGTAAAAGCACTAAATAAAATAAGACCTCAAGGATAGTTACAATTAAACGTTTTAATTCATAGGCCTAAAATACTTTCAAAATATAACAGGAGGCATGTATATGTACATCACCCTGTACTTCAGATGTAAGACTTATTGGGTATAAATACGTTTACCAAATATTGTTTGCTAATTTAATTTTCGTTTATTTCTAGATACAGTAATACGAAATGAAACACAATATGCCCATTATAGATCTATGCAAATACATTTTACGCTCATTTGACGTACATTAAACACATGTGGTTCTTATTGATAAACAGCTGTTCGCTGACGTAACTGGTAAGTTGCATATGTTCAATGTTTTGTTTTCGATGAACGATGTGGCCTTGACTTATTATCCATTGGATAGTAGTTTTAAACAAAGTCTATATTGTTAAATTATATTATTACTAGGGGAGATTTCGTGCTACATTCACACACATTTGTAATCAAATCTTTTTACTAAAGGTTTACGGTTAATCATAACTGCAAAGCTAATATGGCAAATTATTATATTAAATATATAAATTAAAAGTTACAAAAACTGGAGTTACATTAAAGGTAAAAAGGACCTACATGAATTAGACTTACTAAATTGTGGCACGCATCCTTGACAAACTTAACAAAACAGAATCGTAATAAAACCTTAAATGTATAATTTATAAAAAACTATTTTCTTAATATATAAATGTACAAGGTTTGTAAGTTTGCTAACTTTCAAAAAATACCTTCCTGATTTTTAATTAATTTTTAATAAGGTGTTATACGTTATTCGGTAATATGGACTGAACAGTGATTACTAACTTGAAAATTTGTTGTTAAAATACGTTGTTTAAGTATCTTAAGTTGTTTAAACCGTTAAAGATAAAGCAAAACTGAAATTTTTTGCAAGGAAAAGTGGGAAACGAAATTACATAAAGTGACTGAAAATACCTATCTATTATGGATTTCTTACAATAATCACGTTTCTCTTTTTGCCCCTACTAGAGATATGTGATGTGCCATGTTATGCTTAAACGGGAAATAGTAAAAAAGTTGACAGAAGTTAAATTGATTACTGTTTTTCTTTGTTCATATTACATTTATTTGTAGTATGGGTTGTTCTCGATAATTTAGTTGTGTCCAACTACCTACCATATTTTTAGGGACTTATTACAGGGAACTCTGTTTAAAATCCGAATTGAAAAGACATTTATTTTATTTTGAAGAAGTTTATTTTACTCCTCATACATGACAAATGGGGGTATAAGAATTTTTGTACACACATACAGTTTGGAATCTTTAGAAAAACTGCAAACATTTAGTACAGTCACTTAAGCCAAAAAAGAGGGTCAACCTCGGAATGAGAGATAATAAGCTGTAAACTTGTATAAACCTTTATTTCGGCATTCTAAAAGTTGTCTCAAAAGTCTCATAAAATCTCGTGTCAGTGTCTTAAGATATTCAAGGCTCATGGTCAAATCACGTATAAAAAATTTTGTTGAACAAAATTTGTAGAGAATTGCATGCTCTACAATTTTTATAATAGATGCAAATAGCATTGAAACCATAGGAAGCGAGTTATTTGCAAAAAAAATTATTTTAATACCAAATCAAACTTTTGCATCAGTTAAACGTAAATTAATTAACGAAAACTGCAATATATTTAACCTTCCAGTTAAGTTTCATTCATGCAGAGCTGATGAATTGAATTACTGTTGAAATAGGTCACAGTTGTCTTGCTGCAAACTGGTCCCTCCAACGCTAAATAAATGGCGGCCTAGAAACCGGTTTGTTTACAAACAAGTTTTAAATCGAACACTACCAGTCTATATTCACGTAAATCTGCAATTGTTTGTTTATTTTTGATGTTGGTGAACAATTAATATTAAATGGAGATAATAGCAGATGCAAGTATACAGCAAAAATTAACCCGAAGGAAAGAAGGAATTTATGTAAACATTTTATTTTGTATATTTAAAGGTAAATAATGATATATGCATGATATATAAGCTTCTAGTTAAATTCCTTTATTATTTAGAGTAGTGTTTACTGCGTTATTTACTTTTGAATATAAAATTTAAAATGACCATGCAAATGGTCCATAGTTTTAATCTACATTACATTATTTAAAACTAAAGAATTTTGTTTATGAATTCATTTAGTTTATATTCGTTTATTAGTCTAGTTGTATATTTTTATATAAGGTCCAGCAAAACTAAAGGGGAGTTTAGTAAAAACAACATACAAATATACTCTTAATGAGCTAGTTATTAAATAGACCTTATCTTAGTTACCATTGAAATTTGAAAATTTAACATAAACAGTTGTTACAAAAACAATATTAATCTTTTACTATGCCTAGCAAGTATTAGGCTTAAGCCGGTTCTACACGATGCTACGAACGCTCGCTCCAATGTTGGACCGAACGTTTGGGACAAGTAAGTTCGACAGATGGTACTGCGAATGTTCCTGCTACACGGTGAATCGAATGTTTAATCCAATATTTAAGAAAGCAGTTTGGTTCAAACGTTGGTCCAGTTGCAAAAATGGACGAGGATGACAGTCTATAATAATATATGTTTTAATTGTAGAAATTTAACGGGTTAAAAATCCCCACATCATATTTAGGCAGGCATAAATACAATTTGTTTTTAAAATAGTAAATTTTTTAAATTATATTTTTTAAATGTATAGTATCTAATTACCGGTAATCTGTTTCTGATTTTTCACGGGAACTTACTAGTATCAAGTATGAAATATAAATTGTAGCCTACTTAGGCTACCTGTTAAAATTTAAATGAATAATATTACTGATTAAAATTAAACACAGATATAAACATAAATAAACAAGAAACATAAATTTCTTTAGTGTAAATAGAGAGTAAATATGAACGAGTCGTGTAGCCGTTGAATCGAACTAACGAACATTTTCCTTCAAACGTTGGAGGCATCCCTTTGACTCGGTGCAAAAATACCGACATCGGCCCGAAAATGGTCAAATGCGAATGTTCGACGCTCGCCATTGGACGCTCGTAGGTTTGAACAACGGCCACACGATGTGACGAACCATCAAATGTCCAACGTTGGAAGGTGTTCGTAGCATCGTGTAGAACCGGCTTTATATTAATCTTCGCCATCATTTTCTAATTCACTCTTACCATAGAATAGAAGTGACTGGTAGTATAATATAATATTATTATACAGCGTGGAACAGTGTTAGTGTTAAAAACTTCAGGAAATGATGGGTCAAAATAAATTTAAAATGAAGAATAATATTTTTTCGAAAAACGATTCATTTTCCTAATAATAAGACTGGTGGTATAACATAATATTATTATACAATCAATTTTTAACGATATAATGTCTAGTTTACTTGCGAATATTCTTTCTGTTTTAATGCATACAATCTCTGTCTTCACACCCTATATATGCAAGTTACATCTGTGATTTCTATAATAATATAATCTGTGATTCCAAGTAATATGGTGGATTATAACCAGCTATTTTCCTACTTTTCATTATTTCTAGACACAAAGAATCCGCTTTATCTAAATATCTAACAATATAGGCAATGTTTAAAACTGATAATTTACTGCCTGATGGAGAAAACTACGACTACAATATTGTAAAACAAACAAAATTTCACGCCGTAACAACCATTTACTTAATTAGTCAAACATCGTAACTTAGCATATAATTGCACATTACAGCGTTGTTTTTAATTGTTTTGTAGCAAAACCACTGTTCAGTTTCTAACCATTTGTCCGCTGCGGTTTGTAGCAAATTAATTATTGCTAATTATCACGAAGTTAATTGTATTTTATTCACAAACGTGTAAATAAAATACTTTTAGTACGTGTTAGTAGACAAATTACTGAATTATTGTTAGCACGTAACTGAACCTGAAAACATTAGTTATGGTTTACACTTACTCTACTGAAACGGTGTTTGCAACAGTAAAAAAGACACAAACAATCCTCACTTGGATACAAATAAATCCGTGTAAACACTTCAAGTGCTTTGAACACAAAACAGCCTACTATCAACTAAACAGAAACTAACTATTATTTCATAGTTAATAAATAGATGAACACTTTGTACTTTGACTGTGAACTGAGTTTGGCCGAAGCTCGCATCAGGTGTTGCAATCTACGAAATGTAAGTGCAGTAGTGGGCGATCATTGCACTACAATATACTAGTCCATTCATACTACTTGCTTGGTTAATGATGTCATTCTTCGCAGCTGTTATTATTTCTAATGCTACATTAATATTACCCAAGATATATTACATACGTCAAAACTAAAACGAGTAGTTTTCTTAAATTTCAACCTAAATAACGGTTTCTACACCACTGACAAAAATAGTTTGGCGACGCAATTTAAACAAAATGTCGTCAGATATTGTAAAATGTAAAATAGGTTTATTTCCTATATATTAGGTATTGCAATAATTTGTAAAAAGGGCAAAACTAAGTGCTATCACAACAAATTTCCGGAAGAAAATGAGGGAGGTATTTTTATCCTATCAGTACATGAAAAATTGTGATTATCAGTTACGCATACAGTAGAGAAAGTCAGGAACAAATGGGTTGTATTTCTAGTTCCATTTACATTTTTCCCAAAGTTTTTAAAGTACTCAGAAACTCAAATAAATTACTGTTACCGTACTACAATTATTTACAGTTTCTGTTTTAAAAATGTGTTCATTTAACCTCAACCTTCAACTTACTTATTCTTAATACAGCAAATTTATAAATTGCTTTTATGTTACGATAAAAATATTATTTCCCAAACCTTTGATTGTCCGTTACTTTGAAACGAAACAAGACACTAAGCTCTAGTTTGCGCCATTCTGTTTCTCTTTTAATAAGCTGTTCAATGGCGTATTACATGACCGACCTTAAAATTTAAAAATTTTAACCCCTAACCTTCTCAACACAAGATATCAACACAGTTTTGCTAACTTATTTTCAGTAACAAAAATAATAAAGATGGGTAAAAGGATTTTATATATATAATATAAATTGTCTTAAACCCTAGGCTCATGAGAAAATAAGCCATCATTATAACGATTTATTTCGTACATTAACAATTGGAACGAATTCCATTCAATTGCTCTAACGGAAGGGGTGTTCGCAATGATTCTGACACATCATTAACTTAGATAGAGTGACAAATTGAGCGCACGCCCACACAATAAGTCGTTCCTCAACAGGATAAAGGCTTATTCCGACTTCTTATAAAAGCCACTTCGAAGAATATATTTGTAAGACACTTGTTTTTTTATATCTGTATAAATAAAAATGTAAATGTTGTTCAAAATCTTAAATTTCCGAGAGTTCTTCACCGATTATTTTGTAATTTTGACAAAACGTTGCAATTGTGTTTTTATATACTTTTGAAAAACAGCACAATCTGTTGGACGGAAAAACAACACAAACTATACTAAATATTTTATAGGAATAGAAGCGCCATACTAAATAATCATTACATTTAGTTCAAAATATGGAAACAGTAATTAAATTGGCTTCAGGTGTTTTAGTTAGAACGCCGGAATGAATCGTAGATGTTAACACTACAAATTATTACTTGTAAGCGTATTTACTTTCGGCCAGTTAGAATAAAGGAGCTAAGTGTTAAGGTAACTATCACAAATCAAATGCCAGCACCTAGACCTGTGTTTCCGTAATTTGTGTGCATGGATCCATAATAGCGCGCTAAACGGTGTGTTAACTTAGCCAAATCATTTTTAATTAAATAACTTATAGGCCTATACTTACAGGATAACTTATAGGCCTATAGGAATTCATTTTATGAAATTTAAACCCTTCAAAATATGAATCAAATGATCACAAGGTGGTTTAAATCTCATTAATGGACAGTTCCAATTTTATTTGTTTGTCAAACGAATTCAAATGACGAAAATGACTTTAAAAACTGAAACAATCAAGACTCGTTAAAACAATATACAAACCTACTTACAAGTGTTATGAAAATTTACCAAATTGTATTTAGAAAGTTAGTAAAGGAATAATATCCAACATATAAAATTATCTAATTAAACCTACAGTACATGTAATTTCTTTAAAGATGTTCCGTAAAGTATAGTATTTAGGCGAAATTGCGGTAATTGTTAGAACAAGTTTTAAGATTTACATTCTTAGTTTATTTTCCGTCTGAACTCTATGCTCCAAACTCTCAGTTAAAAATACTTGTATGTTATTTCTGTTATACTTATCACTTTAGTTTAGGCGCAGTAAGTAAATAGTAAATATATACAAATTATTATACAAATAAAACATAAAATTAAGGGCAATCAACTCAAAAATTTGTATTTAATATTTTCAAAGAGATAACCAGGTATGATTGTAATTTTATTTACAATAACTTCTTCCAAATTATGAATGTTTGTCACACCTAGCCAAAACAACACGATCTATCACAAACATTGAATTAATATCGATTGTTTGATGTAGGTTTATATTAAAATAACTAATGTTTCTTAAAATACTATGTATACATTTACATCGAAACAACACGCAAAAACTCCTTAATCTTAAAACAAATATTTGATTGAATAAGTTTTTAACAATATTTTTGGTGAAAGGCTTTAATTTACTAAATTGAAAGATATTTAGTATACAATTATAAAACATACCATACTGAAGTAAAGTTAAAATAATGCAAATAATGTATTCGTCGTGTTTTATTTTGCAAAGTCATAGTATAA
The DNA here is from genome assembly GCA_018207615.1 of Philaenus spumarius. NCBI lineage: Eukaryota > Metazoa > Arthropoda > Insecta > Hemiptera > Aphrophoridae > Philaenus > Philaenus spumarius. Next base: position 191,805 of record JAGFPH010001270.1, read on the forward strand.
ACTCAAAGCCAGACTTACACGTGTGCTGAGCCTGGAGCATAGCTAGTTGTATGTAACCTGTTTGTATACAATAAAGCTCAGACATAACATGTGTGGCTTTGAGACTATATGAAAATAATTATGTTACATAAAAGACATAGTGTTATTTACCACTAGTCTTATAATATGTAGCTGTACTCAATAATTGTCCACTGTAATAATTAGTACAATTATATTAGATAGTTGGTATTGTTTATCTCTATCTTTAAACTAATTACGTATGAATTCCATAAGAGCATAACAAAAATGATTCTAGTGTTTACAATTATTTGCCTTGCCAATTTCTTGAGTTGGTTGTAAATCTTCACATTTTACAGTCCATTGTTTGAATCTCTAAAGAAGGGGACATTTTATAACCACATGGCTAAACCTGTTTTAATGTTTGGCAATATAACCTTTAGCTCAGTTTTATGTTGAGGAGTCGTTACTAGTAAAATCAGCCAAGCCTAAACAGAGGCCTTGAAAATGTTTTGGCGTCTGAATCTCCAAAACAAAAGACGCATGCCGCGTTTGAACGTCAAAGTTAGGTTATTAAAACGGACTTTACTCTGTAGACATATCAGACATAAGACATTCTGTGTGCTAAGTAATGAGTAGAAATAGTTATTTTTGTCAAAGTTATTCGTCAAGAAATATTATATTACATTACTGTATTATCATTTGCTTGGCCATTTCTTTAACATTAAGAGTACACCTTTGCTTAGTCCGCTATTAGTTCAATAATCGTAGTTTTTCTATTGAAAAATTACAATGTTTATATGTTTTCATTAATTGGCTTTATTTTTACTGTTTTAGCAATATATTACAAATTGAGAATGAAAACTCGCTGGCGTTACAAAATATTAACCTCAAAGGTTGTTTTTTAAAGCCTAAGTTTTAAAGATAAACAACCCAATTTCGACAAAAACGTATTATAATATAAAAGTTATTTAAATATTTTCAATCTATTTCCTCTCCTTTATCAAAAGCAAAAGATGCCACACGTTACGGCGTCAAATTATAATATAAATTTTGTTCTCTTTTTATATTACTAATATTTAAAAATGTCCTAATATTTGATAATGTTAAATGGTCACATTTTGGTGGGCCGAAATTGTAATAATTTAGAATTTACTTGTATTTTTAAAAACAGGTTCACTGCCAAGACCTTATTTATGTTTCTGGCCACAAGTGATATTGAGAGACAAATCCGTCTCTCAAGAAAAAATTGCCAGAAGCGTTATTGAGAGATAAATCTGTCTCTCACAGCAAACTACTTTTAAAACGCTGAGAGCTAAATCTATTACTCAATGTTATTTACAAGTTGTGATATCATATTATAGAGGAAATTCTGCAGTTTTTGAAGGTGTTCTTAGCATTTTTGTAACGTTTTTCGTTTAAAAGATATAAGTCAATATAAAGTATTATGTTTTTGTACGTTTCCCATGTATAAATCTTCATAGTTATTGTCAAATAATATTTTATATTATGCTAAATAATTATCATAAATTGAGGTTATACAGTTGGCAGTGGTTTTTGTACCATGTGACACTTTAGTAGTAGTAGTAGGCCTATCACATGTTTACATATTGTAAACTTAGAAATGCTCTGTAATAATATTGTCTTTCAATTTGTGAGTTTTTTTGTAATCGTTTTATGAAAATAACTAGATGTAACTAAAATATTAAAGTTTTGTATACTTAGTTTTGAGTTTGACTAAGTATAATTTTTAGTTGCAATTATAAATGGATGAAGACAAAATTCCTGATTACTTATAATTTTGGGTTCCAAGTTCCAGCCCAAAATAACCCCCAGTGCCATGAGAGATATATTTATCTCTCAGTAATTTCTAGGCCAAAACAAAGTATTTTTCAAGGAAAAACAAAATTTTCAGTAATTATTGTATTTAGTTTACATATATTTTCAATAAAATAAAATACATTTTTTTGACCCTTTGAAATTTTTTTTGTCTGATCAGCTTAGTATATTCCGGGTGAGAGATAAAAATGTCTCTCATGGCACTCAATCCACCAACAGTTGGTAAGTGATTTGTAACTGAATAACTTTATAAACTAGGCCTATCTGAGAAATCAATAACAATAGGATTTTTGTTATAACAAGTCTTATTTATTCTGTAAGAAATATATTGAATTCATATATTATAGTATTTAGGCTTCAAACCTTTACAGAGCACTTATTTATATGCAATTTGAACAATATTGTATGTCAAACAAATGACTAATTACATACAAAATAACAATATATTTATGTCTCTTTTATCTCGGGTTAAAGGGTTTTGGACCTATTAAATATGCAATCAGAATATATATGTCTTACAACTAATACAATGAAATACTTAAAATTACTAAATGTTACAAAGTCCTAAATGTTCAAGTTCAAAAAATAATTTATATTTTTAATATTAACGACAGTTTTGTCTGTTTAATTTTGATCACTGAATTTGACAGTTACTGTTTTTTATAAGTAGAAATAAAAATTTGGTCGGATATTACCTTCACAGAAGTTTAAATTTGGTTTTGTTACTTTACCAGTTTGTTCAATTATACATTTTAGAGTTCTTTATTGTCCTGATGCTAATTACTTATATTTCCTTCCTTTATCTATTTGTAATATATATACTTATTTCTTTTACTTGGCATTTGGCTTCGGTTTTTTCCAAAGGACCCGGTGGTCTACAATGAACACTGCCCCTCCAAGTACCGTTGACATTCGTTTTCCTTACCTTGTCTTAAACTGGCCGATGTTTTGAAATATTTTTACAAACTTTTATTTTTATTGTGTTTTGTTAAATATATACTTGCTTTTATAATGTTTATATTCATATCCAACCTTTATTTACTTTAAACTGTCCGAAATATTTAAATATTCACTTTTATACGTTCATATAAATGTACGCTTAGTCATGACGTATCAAAACAGCTGTTCACTTATTTCGATTTGATTTGACCTCTTTCTCGTAACCGTGACAAGTATAGACATTATTTACACTCTTACTAACTTTTCTCTGTTTGGTTTAACACATTTTTAATTTTTAACACTTTGTTTAATAAGCTATACAATGCTTCTCAACTTGAATTATATTATAACTTATACTACATTTGCATAATTCTATACGCTAATAACAATTTGAATTGTGAAAATATTTTTATTGCATTCGTTCTATTTTGTAACTAAATCTTGGCTTGTATGTGTTTATTTGTTTTATAAGAAAAAGGTAACTTAAGTGTCATTTAGCCTTATTTAGATATTATACAAGTATTTACTGGGTTTATTTATTATTTAAAATTTCCCAAAGTTAATTAATTAATTTATTAAATGATTTTGTTCTAATCGAATTTTGAAGTTAACAATTACGCTAATTTCGTGAATTTAACTTTGCATATTCTCTTAAGTTTTGTTTTCCAAGACCCTTTAACCTTCATAAATCTATTTCTTTCCCAACTGGGTTAAAATGTTATAGTATGTTATAGTTTTTTCACGATCACAGAATTCCTTGACAAAAATTGTGCTTCAAAGTTCCTGAGCAAGGTTATGTTTTATTCTGTTACGTCAAGCGCGGTCTAAATGCATTTCCTTTGTTTATCTATTCGAAATAAGGAGTAAACGTATATACATGTTTGCTAAGACCATAGCTAGTTAGAAAACATTTTGAATGTATTTTGTTTTCACAAAAGGATACGGTACAAAAGTCAGATGCAGATGCAATCCGTTTATCTTGCTCCATTATTAAAGTCAATTGTCACGACGGCCATGTCTTAATGCCATGACCAATTATTTTAATCGAAAAATCAATGACATTGGTCAGTTGATAATAAAATGCTATAATACATAACATCTTGACGAATACATAACATTTTTATTTCTCTCCGTAAATTTTCACTATACATAGACAAATTACGTAGTTTATGATTGGCCTATAATGAATGGAGCAACATGTTTTTTTTTCTAAACGGTTTGTTGTACGAAAGTGTATTTGGAACGTTGTCTGCATAAAATTTAATTTTGATGTTAACCTCAATAGGCATCCGAGTCATACAATAAAAAACCTGAGTTTTTATAAGTGGTAAGACTATTATGATTTATGCTACTCTACTTAGTTCAGTAGTGTTTAGTTTATTGATTGCTTGTTTTGTTTGTTATAAGTATTATTTTAATTCATTTTATAACTGTTTTTATTTAAATAAAATTGGAATTCTTTCACTTTACATTTATGTATGACAAGATGTTTTAATTTTGTTACATTTAAAAAAAAGTTTTATTTGTTGTTGGGGTTGACTGGATCATGAAGTCCATTACCTACACAAATCTAATAAATTTCTGAAACATTAATATTTTGAACTGAGAATATTTCTTATAGTAATAATTGGCTTGTATTGCGACGTGACGAGGATCAAACATTTACAAAGTACACTTTATCCCCTGCCATTTTTAATTCTTCATTCAAAAACGTCTGTAAAGAACATGGGACATGGACGTAGAAATATACCAATGCAATTTTTAATACATTTAACGTAGTAATTTTTAATTTCGTCTTACATGAACATCTTATCTCTTTCCATTTAATTGAATAGACTTTGTAAATTTCTTATAAACATTTTGAAATTGAAAGAATTAAAATGCAATGGGTTAGTGTTATACGCAAATCTTACTACTACCATGTAGATTTTACAAAAGAATAATTAAAGTGTTGCAACAATCGCTGGCAAGTGACTCGAGACTTGGATTCAACTCAAGGATTTTACTAAAATACACATCACAGGGACATTTTGCATTTACATCGTTGTTTGTTTAGGGAAGGACAGTAAAATATTAATTTTAGTTTTTCAAACATTTACTTATTTCAGTTTATATAATTATGATGTAAAAGTTTATATCTAATGTTAATAATATGAAAGTAATGTGTACGTTTGCATCAAATAAAACAAAATAAGTGCACGAATACTGAACGTTGTAGAACTGCAATAAAATATTGTTTTACACCATTCTGATCTGTTACCTCAATTTGTGACGTTGGTAAACTAAATTGAGGATTTAGCCCAACCTATAGAGATTTTTCATGTTATTGAATTTAACAGCAAGCGACATCCACAGTGACGGCGGGTTACACACCGGTGTCGCTGACATTTATCGTGCTAGTGACATGTTACTCGAAAACCAACCTGTGTTATCTGATAGAGCTATACACACTAATGTCGCGGACACGTTGACAGCGACTCGTGTCACTAGCACGTGTCTCTAGCGAACCAACCGGTCGGTGTTTGTACGGACATGTCTTTTGCCTCTTGGGTCCGCGCATGCGCAGAACGTATTTCTAGTCAGTTGTTGCAACGCTGCGGTACAATTCTATTTTGTTCTAGGTGAGTCGTATTTTAAATTCATTCTTTTAGTTTAAAAATAAGCTTGTACTTTAGAGTTAATAGTTTTAAACAAATTCTCATGAGGTTATCTTTAATGTTTTTGTAGAAAACGGTACAACATGGGAAAGGTTAACATGGAAAATATAAAGAAGTGACCTAATTTTAACATAGGTACCTTAAAAATATTGACAGCTTTTCTTCAATACTAATTGATTTCAGATAGTTATTATCCTCGATGTTACAATTATCTTTCAACAGACCGCACAGTTTTGTATGTTTCAGGTTTCATACTATAAACATTTTGGAACTTTTCAGGGTGTTGGAATGGACTGGCTAACAGATTATCTTTCCAATATGGATGGGTCCAGAATTCTTTTGCAATATGTATTCTTCGCCGTCGTCTTCTTCTACTTAACACTAACAGCAACAACACAGCACCCTCCTCCTCCGACGACATTTTATAAAATAAGATGACTCCTTCTCTTCCATGTCTTTTGCATGTCACTGGCATCATGCTAGTGACATCAGAAATGTCAGCGACACCGGTGTGTAACCCGCCTAAAGGTAACAGACTGCGAGTTCGTCCGCTGCTGGTTCTCCCACTACCACTGCCTCTCTCGCAGTCGGTCGCCATTTTGCGCGTTTCGCGCTAAGTTCGGAAACATTTTTATCATACTTTATCAACCTTATTCAATAATCGAAGATAAAAGAATTATATTTTTTAATGTCTACTTTCAGAATCCGTTTGGTAAATTTAAATCTGGCAACTCAGTTTAACTATTTAAATTTAATAGTTCGCATTATGCAAGATAATGATGGCCTAATTTGTTTATACTGTAAAATGTGGGAAAAATATTAATACGACAAATGTCATCTTCCGCTTGTTTGAAGTTAAATAAAACAATAAACAATAATTTTCCGAAAGATCTGCCCTTCTAATATTGTAAATTAACAAAGACATACATTTTTGGGAAATGGTAATTTTTAACCGTTTTTCTTACTTTTCTCGGAGCAAAATGGTCCGATTTTTATCTATAAAAAAAAATTTTGTAGGGTTTTTAATTCTCTACAAATGTCCCACTGAAAGTATGTTTAATTTTTGTTTATAAAAAATGCACAAAAGTCATTGCCTTATAGTTTTTGTATTTTACATATCTATGTGCTACCCTTAAAGTCACTGTGGATGTGGCTTGCTGTTAAATTCAGTAACTAAATTAGCCTTTTATTTTGCTCTATTGAGTGGTCTATTTGTGTTTCTGACCTCTTTTACTTCTACTTGTTCCATAGGTTAGAGGTAGCGAGTGTTGATATTGTCCTGTCACAGCATATCGTTATAGTTACTATTACTGTTGTAACAAAACCCAGTGAGATGTCTGTATAGTGAGCCTTAACAAATTCACATTTCCAACTTCAAGAACAATAATAACTCATATTTAAATAAAACTTATCTTTTAAGCAGTTAATTTGACATTGCTGGAAATATTCCAAAATATCTGAGACCTCCTGATACAGATACACGTATGATTCAATCATGAGAGAAAGAAAAAGGTTAATGAAAGTTCCCACGTGGCACAAAATAAGTACTATATTATTTCAACTAAGATCGTGAGTTTAACGTGAAGTTCGTTTAGAGTTTATTAGAATCGTATCAATAAAAGGATATGGTTCAAGATTAACCATTTAAGTAGTATATACAATACGGAAAATTCCACTTAAATAGTAATGTAATTTCTAGAACGTCATGTACAAATATTACAATAAACGATACCAGAAACTGGTACATACTTTCTCACAAACATATTTAAATTATTAAACAGATTCACTGTGACTTCATAATTGTTTTAAAGTAGGAGATGAGATACTTTAAAGTAGGAGAGTAACTAATAAATATTATTATTATTAGCTGAATGAGTAATTTTAAAAAGCTGCTGTTTTTTGCCATAAGGGCAACAAAAAGCCATATTTGATCAAAATTGTTAAAGCCGTTTTTTAATAAAAAAATTGCAACTGATTTTTTGGGGTTTTTTTCAAAAATGTTCAAAACCTTTTTTGTGCATCTATACAGTCATAATTGACATGGTTGGTGCAAATTTGTTCGAAATCGATCGAATAGTTTTCGCTCTAGCTTTGTATACATCCAGACAGACATACAGACAGACATTTTGTAAAAAACACTTTTTTGGACTCAGGGGGTTCCAAAACGGATATTTCCACAACAATCTCGACATCGATTTTTTGCGATCACTTTAGTTTCTCTATACTATATATAGTGAGAAAGTAAAAGGAGTGGTGACAACCTAGAACGTCATATATGTAGGCCTAGTCTTTTACTATTCGCACCACTTTCATTAGTTTTAAACCACCTGACATTGACACGACCACTGGAATGTCTAAGCAGAATAAGGAAATGGAAGGGTGAGAGTAACACCAATGAATACTTAAACATTTAAGTATTCATTGGTAAGTATTCATTTAAGTATTACCTTTATGGAAGGGAGAGATTCGTTAGAGCGTGGTTTTCGGTTTAAGAACAAATGATTCACATTCTATTCATTCGTAACTGTCTTATAGCCAATCATCTGGCTGTAAAGTTTCACAGGTGTTTGTGCAATATTTCCCTGTTAAAATGGTTAAAAACAATCATCTGTATACTAGGAGCAGGTCACAGGTGAATGGTGTAAAATTTGATGAGTTATATTTGTTTTCGAATTTGGAGTGGTTGCCATTTATTAATATTCCATATTTTATTAGTTAGAACGTTGTTTTTTATGTACATAACTGGTATATTTGTATAGCTCCAGAATTATAACAGTCTTCCTGAGGCAGTTACATCGCACTCCCAGGAAAGAAATTAGGTCTACTATTTTCCTGAGACCAGTAGTACTAAAGCGGCGAAAAACTTCCCATATATCTGACGGGGCGCCACATTCCTTGGTTACTTCCGACAAACAAGAATGTTTCAAAACAGATGTTATGCATGCGTCCTTGGTACTATTCAATAAATAAAGAGCAATAGTAAGAGGATACAACCTATCACAACCAGTATTGTACTTGCCGTTGTGTGTATACCATTGTTTTGAAAATTTTCGTACAAAGAAAATATTAAATTTGTGAATAAATTTACATTTTTAGATCAAATTTGTCCATATGTTTGAGGTTTCTCGAATTCAGAGAAATAGTGTTTACTCCTTTCAGCGTTTTCATGTTTTAAAAATCACACATTTGCAAACAGGAGCTCACGAGGTTTCCCGGACGTCATTACTCTGAAAGGGATAAGCCAAAGAGATAAAAACAAATATTTTAATTTGAAATAGTTAGTTGCTGGAACCTGTAAACTATGTATTAGAATATTATATACATGAAAAACGGAAAATGTACTTTATCGATTTAGTACATTATCGGCGTCTAACTTATGCTTACTTTTTGATAACAAAGTTTCATTTAACATACCGTAGGATTAACTAGCTACACATAGACCATAAACAATGGCATTAGGCATTGACAGAAGAGTCCCTTGGTAGAATGTTAGTACTACAACACTACCCTTGAGGCTGATTCATTCTGGAACACAGCTGTTACGTATTGAACAATATTCCTGGCATGAAACCTATTCTATTCTAAGCGGGTTACACCATTACAGTTATTTAGTCTCCAGAGATACTTACTGTTTTATTTATTTTTTATTGATCTGATATAAGTTGAAACTAGCTGAATAACATTATTTATGAGTGTTATTATTTTTCGTTTTTGAATAACAAATGAGCTTTGTTGAGTTTTCAAAGTGCACAGTCATTATGGAATTAAAACAAAATTGTAAATTTGGTAATACTGGCTTCTTTAAATGTTACATTTTACACGATTCGAAGTGAGTTTTGCAGTATGGGATAATTGGTTTACAATTACCAGTCAGCATTATCCGCTAAAATTTTGTATACAAAAATAATTTGTGAAAAGTTATTTTAATCGAAATAATATATGTCTATAAAAATAATAATAATGATTGTGTATAGTTTAAATATAACGAAAAATCAGAGAAGAATAAAAACCTCCAAAGAGTGTTACTTTTCAACAAAACAATTCTGTAGTTTTATCATCATTCAAGTAAAATAAAAACATGTGACATTTGCTAAATAATTATTATGCGAGTTCAATAAATAAAAACTATAAGAGTATATTGGCAATACCATGGTTCTATGTGAAGTATTACCACACATATGGAACAAGACAGCCTCGAAATTACAAACATAACAATTTTCAGTCATATCCTCCCCATATCTCAAAAACCAATTTGCGAATATGGTGTCGATGCAAATTACATTTCACGTATAATTTGATAAAAACAATTTGTATCTGGAAAGTGGTGAGCTGTAGTACTACTTAATTATACAACTTTGACCTTTATACTTAACTGGATGTATCACACAATCTGTGTTGTGGTACATAAAGCGAGCAGACAAATCAGTGTTAACTCTTGGATTAATTCCCCCATAGTGCTCCTAAAGAATCTGAAGGGCTTTTTTCTAATTACAATGCCGCGAAAAACATATTTGGGGAAATTTGGATTTTGAAGAATTACAAAAATGTAAACACATGTAGAGTGTTACATAATTTTGACTTCTTTTAAAATGTTGAAACTTTTAGAAAAAATAAGAGGTTTGTAGTTTTTATTTACTATCACATTTTTCAATCATTGTTAGTAATTACATTTTAAATACCCCTCAAATTATGAACCTTGGAGCATTTTGGATTTAATATATATATTTTTATTCGACTAAATATACAAGATAATAAATACAAGTATGTGCAAAACCTCTGGCAGTTCATTTGTCAAGTATTATAAAGTAATAATGTCATATAAACATATATCCAAAACGTTTAGTTTCTGGTATATAATTAATAATAAATATGAAAATAGATCAAATATTTTGTGTAGGCGTTATTTGCGTTAATTTCTACAATTGAGCAAAATGAAAGACTTTATTTTTGATTTGTTTTTAATGCTGATAGATGCACAAGAGACTAAATAGGTTATTTTTTTTTAATGACGAACGTGACGATGTTTTAAATGTTATTACCGGTGTTTAGTTTCAATTTGTAAACACTGTTTATTCACCTCCATGTAAAAAAATGAGTGAAATCTAGGAAAATGGAAGCCAGATTGGTGGATACCTCCAACCAATTAATTTATCTGGCAAGTGATGAAACTTAGAACAAGTTTTAACTGTTAAATAAATATTATTTATTTTACCAAAAGATGAGTCACTATATTATGGTTTGTTTGTTTTTTAAACTTTCAGTTATACTAATATATTTTGCTTTAAAACTTTTCAAAAATAAATTGCTTGCTTTTAAGACAAAAATAAAACGCATGTTTTATTTCACGCTTTTGTTTCAATGTTTTAATTGGTTTAAAATACTGTAGTTAACAATAAAAAGAAGGTATTTTACCGCTTATTTATTGGAACAACATATTAAAAGTTATTAATTTCATGAGCATAACCCATTTTGAACCAGATAAGCAGCTTTGTATGCCTTTTGCCTCACAAACACTGTTTATTCATGTATGAGACTAATGCATAGTAATCAAATGCACAATAGGACGGTATAATGTAAATTAAGGGAATGCTATTACGCTAAACTATCTTCACGTTAGCATATCCCCTATGAACTAAAAGTTTTATTCGCTCTATAGTTCAAGGTGGAATATAATATACGTAAATCTACTAAAACACACACATCCTTTTGTTTTCAACGAAGCGAACTCAATACAAAACAAATAAAGCAATTACCTACATTCAATTGCAGATGTTTTTACATGAAAGAAATCCAGGTTTTAAACTTGATATATAAACAAATAGTATTATTTCAATAGAAGCTTTTGCGATCACGATAAATAACGAACTTATCTATGATTTAGATCCAATTTGATGAAAAAATTTACTAGTAACTTAACATTGATATCTTGATAAAATGAGCTTAGTTTTAAAGTGGTTTCAAAATCTTGTTAGAGAGTAATTTATTGAAAAAATTAAAATGGTTTTAAAAAATACACCTTTGCGTACCTCTTATAAACACATTTCACTAGACAACCCGTTAAACATAAATGCAAATAGTAAATGGAAAAAATATTGGCTATGAATAAAATTATGCAAAGTATACCACAACTTGAAATGATCTATTTGGATTATCTGAAAAAAAACGAATAAATGAGAACAATTTGATAAACACCGTTTAGTACATCACGCCGATGACTGATAGGTTTAGATGTCTATTGTAACAATATGTGGAAGAAATGTTGGCAAGCAAATTATCTACGACATGGTCAGCAACATTATATGGTCATGTAACCGTATTACGCTTTGTAGGCCATACCATGTGTGGATTAAGCATTGCTGGGAAAATAAACAAGTACAACACCAATTAATTTTATTGGGCACAGCAATTATCAAATGCCCATTTTTTTTAAAGTTTACACTAAAAATTACCAATAACTGACTGTTTTAAGGAAAACAGAAATAACCTAGCATTATAAATGCAGTTCAATTTTAATATGTTTAGGGTATGTTAGCCATCCTCTTTTTTTAGACTTGCTAAAATAACACAAATTATATTTTTTAGTGGTTTAAGGGAATTTTGATTTATTATACCTCGCCTGAAAACAAATAATTTCCACAATGCACAATACATGTGAAAATCAAAACAATACTTGGGCATAAAGCTTTAAGAAGCCCCAACAAATAATAAGATTATTTTTAAATTATAAATTTGTATCCCGTAAGAAGATACCATCTAGAAGATATTTAAAATTTACAGAATAATACCAACTAACGCACTTTTAGGTTGTAACTTATCTAGTTTAAGCTTACGCATAATTTCAAAAAGTGCGATTTGATTTGCATGAGTTTTATGTTCAATTAAAAAACACAAAACCAATCAAAATTAACACCAGATTTAACGAATATAATTTAGAACAGATATTTCACTATTCTAATGGAATACAAAACTATAGAATTTTACCTTACAACACTACTATCATATGTAATGTCATAATTTATAATATAAGATTAATTTTACTTATACTCGTTACCACAAATCAATGTTTGAACTCAAATCTGTACAGGAACTGACATCACTCAATTACACGTTCACCGTGCAGTACAGTGCTCCCATAAGCCATGATATCTAAACAGCAGTCTCAGCGATACTAGCCAACTAAAAAACATCAACTACCATGCAACGCTCAGACAGTTGACGCAACCCGCATGACAATAAACGTGATGTTCCAGTAATGGTAGTAGCATGTCTCACTCCCATTAGACCTGTATTGCACGGTGAACTTGGAATTAAGCTTTGTAATGTCAGAAGGACTATTCGGTGTTGTTAAACAATGCCCATACTTTAGCCTTAGCATGCATTTTGTGGATACATCTCTCTATTATATAAAAATGTGTTTCTACTTCTTCTTCTCATAATTATAAAGTACATAATAAGAATAGAATAAAATATGTAACCAACAAGCGACCACTGCCAAGGGAACCAACAAAGCGACCACTGCCAAGGGAACCAACAAAGCGAACACTGCCAAGGGAACCAGCTTCACCAGTCTTGAGAACGAAGTACTGGGCCTAGAACTGCGGGAGAATTGGCCGGACAAGTGCCGAGTGGTAAACCACGCCACAGAGAATGGAGGCAAAAGGAGAGTCGCTGACGTTAGTGGGGGAGTTGCGCCGACCACTATGCTGTTTCAACAGGAATGAATTCATTTAATTTGTAATTCAATAAATCTGTTCTACAAACAGGTGTTAAGGTGTTACAAACACCTACAGCGTACACGAAAATTCGTTCGCGGAAAAGAAGCTAGACTCGGCTAGAACCTCCACTGTAGTCTCTCTAACCAAAGTCCCATTGGGAAGAGATTTGTGCGTGCACAAGCGGCTACGGACACCCGAAACAATTACACGCCCTTCAGGCAACACTTGCGGTCCTTTTTAGGGCCGACCTACACAACTAAGCAGTGTTCTAGACTTTGGTTGTCTAGGGAATAGACGATACATAGTATATAATAATACGTTATTATAATTATTATAATATTAATATATTATAATAAAGTTTTAGTATAGAGAGGTGGGGGGGAGAGGTTTGGCTAGCGGATCGAGTAGGGGGCAAAGCCCCCTAGTTTTACTACTAATAATTCTTATTTACAGGGATTTCGATTGTTTCGGACTAATGCAGTGTAAATACTTATGTGTTATATATCTGTTTTGTTGTTTGTAATTAATGTGTTACCTTACCTTATATTTATTTAAAGGTGTACAAGAAATGATTTTACAACATATCAGAAGAAGTTAAAGTATGAATCAAAAGAGAAAACAAATTTAATAGACTGTTTAAACATTTTAAACATTTTAAACACTGCAAAACAATTGTGAAAGATAATATACATATTACATATTTTTAAATACTATGAATATTATGTTATAAATATTAAAATCATATCTGAGAAACAAAACTATTCTAGTACCATATCGTTGCCGTTCTCACATTGCAGGCTTTCACATGAATTATAAAACTATACAGTAGAGCGTCGAAAATCCGAACTAATTGGGACCGAGGGGTGTTCGGATTATCAATTTGTTCGGATTTTTGAAAATTACCAAGCAAATTAGGCTAAAATATATGCCCTTTTATCTATTAAAGTGGTGAAACAGTACAAGCAGTAATGTAATTACAATACAATATGTAAGACTACTTACATATTATGATTTAGAAGAACCTGCACGTACAGTAGGGCCAACATGATTACACTTGTAACTCTCAATTACAGTACACTACATAATTAAAAGTTCACTTGTACAGTATAGTTAACACAAACGAAAAATAAAAAAAATACTGTAAAGTACACTAATGTATGTACGACACACTGTTATAATAATTACACAGAGAGAAATGAATTAACTTTCTGTATGCTTACGCTGTTTGTTTATTCCTAGCGCTAAAACAGCTTATTAGCGTGACAGTGAAAATACTGACAGCCAGTCTGCTGTGAAGGCGTGTGAGAGCAGGTATTAAGAAGTGTTTAAAAAGAGAATAATATCTAACTGCCATGAAGATTTTTGTGACATTTTTAACGTCGCAATGATTGGAATTTGCGAAAACGAAATTTTTGCAGGGGCTGCCTCGGAACGCGTTCGAATTTTTGACGTTTCGGATTATTGACGTTCGGATTATCGACGCTCTACTGTATTATACAAATTGTTCTCTTTAATATTATATTCTCTTAGCACAATATATCGGTGCTCCCCGCTAATTTATTAGTTTACCCAAAATCTCGCGAAAGTCACAGTTCTTCAAACACATCAAACAATTAAATTATGTCCCGTTTAACAATAAATTTACTTTCTACTACAAGTCTCTTTGCAAAATATACAGGTTTAAAACTGCTTTAAAAAATAAAGCATATCATGTTATTTGGTTTGTGTATAGATCGATAAATTTAAATATAATTAATTTCATAAGAAGAACATTGTAATCATTGTACACTATTTTAATATTATTGACCGAGCGAAGCGAGGTCTCCGTTTTAGATCGACCGTTCGGCATTTCTCACGTCTGTCTGTCTCACGATTACGGCCAAACGCCTTGACCGATTGTGATGATTTTTTGCATGAATGCTCCTTATTCCTAGGCCGAGCGATTTTTATATACGGGTTTTGCAATTTTTCATTTTTAACACCTTAAATAAAATAAAAATGGCGGCCGCACCGTTTCTCTCAGTGTAAGCTTTTTTACAAAGCCAGTTTATGGCTAACCGTAAGTCGATTTTAAAAACCAATAATATTTTGCGAGTAGCAAATTTGATTTTGAACAAAATTGTGTTCTTGATTTTATTCCGTCTCTAACGGTAAGCTCATAAAACGGTCGCAAAGTTCAAATTTGTTAAAAATCTTCCAAGTTTTTGTATTTTAACCATGTTTTTATACGTTTATTCTAAACCAATTCAAAAGTGTTCCACAGCTTTTTTGTAAATAAAGATTCAAAGAATTCATATATGCCAGTAAAAAATGATTGAAGTAAAATTAACGAAGTTATTAGCTCAAGAAACAAGCATGTTCAGTAACGAAAGGAAAAAGTTCAACTTTAGGCCTATATAAAAAGTAGTAAAAATTTTTTGTAATTTTTTCATAAAAGTAAAAAAGTTTCGTAATTTAGTTCTAAATAGAACTGTATAAACATATTTATCACTTTCAAATTTCCTACTATAAGACTGCTAATAAAACTAGGCCTATTTTGAATAGTAATTTAGAAATACTATATCCTTCGTCCAAAAATTACCTATTATTATAAGAAAGTGTAGAGAATAAATCAAAGAATTGAACTGTTACCTGTAAATTATTATTCAAAAAAGTATTTGACTTAGCTTTACTTGAATTACAAAATGAGATGAAACAAATGAAACCTTCCGGCGATAAAGGACATACAAAAAATTACCGTTGGACTGCGTGGGTACTTGGGTTGAGATCACTATCACGACGCTTTAACATCGTTTGTTTAAATTATTTCTAATATTGGAATATGATATGGAACTGTAAATATATTGTTAAGCTTTAGTTATTTACGTATGTAAATATTGAATTCTATGTTTTCTATCAATAACGCGATATTTTTAGCTACCTTACGCATTATTAACCTATATAAAACACAATGCCCCCTAAAAGAATACATTTAGCAGTTAAAGCCCAAGAAAAGAAAAAAAAACGAGAACTAGAAACCCCGGAATCGGGGGAATTGCAAAATAATGTTTCACTGGCTAAACCTTCTGCTTATTTCCTTACTGGATCACTATTTTTAACCTAAGCTCAAAACCACATTTGTTATTTCAACAAGCGAGGTCTACTGTTCACAAAACTACTAGTATTTTTGCGAGATGAGATAAGCTTCATGTGTGTAGTAAATATTTCCGTTTATGTTTTAAACCTGGTATAAACCCAACGAACATAACAATTTGTACAGTGATTCTTAGTAAACTAACATTGCTACTAATAACTGCAAATCTAGTTTTGAAGTTTTATAGTTCATCCATTTTAAATACAACGAAAACACGATGGTTACATTAATAAAACCTGAGTGAATTCTTAGTCTCTTACGTTATGAAAATTTCGTCGACTAACAGTTGTCAATTCTTCAACGTACAATTTTTCTGCTTATTCAAAGCAACAATTTAGGGCGGTATAAGACCATGAGGTATTAACTTACTACTTCATGTGATTTATATATGAGGGAGGAAAAGAACAATTTAATAATTGAGATTGGAATCATTACACATGCAAATGTTGTCGAATTTATGATAGTGAAAATTCTTTAGTTGTACAGATATGAAGATATTCAGAGTTAATAACTTTGACAACAAGAAACGCTGGTTAGGGTTGAAATAAGTGACAGTGATTACGGTAGGCTCTTGGATACACAAGACAAAATAATAACACGTTAATGACATACCAAAACCAGTATTGCTGAAGTGGATGATAACAGCATAAGGGAATAAATATATGGTGTAATGTTTGAAACTATCAAACTGCATGGGAGTGGTGTAGAGCCTTCGCGTCTTTGTCTGATTCTTCTCTGTCCTCCGTGTAAAATTACTTTTTTTGTATCCTATTACTTTAAATGAGCAATTCTTGTATCTATAGGCCTATTTGTATCTTTGTATCTGTCGCGGATCTTAAAAACGGCTCTAACGATGTTGTTGAAAATTTCCATACAGGGGTTATTTGACGTAAGGAATTGAATGCGCTAGGTCTTATATCTTCAAAAATGCGCATAAAGTCTGAAAAATGCGCATACAATTTAAAATCAAAACTTATTTTTATACCACCTTACAAGTCACTTAGAAGGAGAACAGGTTCAGCTTCTTTTTATACTTCCTTCAAAGTCACTAAATATTCGAATAGATACTACATTACTCAGATGTTAAAAATACAGAACGATGCTCGTTCACCCAGGTACAAATGAGCCAAAGATTAGCGAGAGCCTTTAGAGAGTTTTCTAACTGCGAGCGAAGCGGCGGGCGTAGGCCGAGGCGGGGTTGAGACGCGAAGGGCCCCTAGTGTATCCATAAATAAAACTATTGACCGTATTTGAAAAGGGATCTAATAATGTTTTTAGGCCTACTTACTACTGTGTTGCACTATATCTACGACTAAGGGTGACCTTTGCGCGCCTCGTACACCAACCTCTTGCTTCTTTCAAGTGCATATTTTATTATTTCTTTTTTATAAAGGTTTCGGATCATTCATGACCTCATAGTGAATATAGTAAAAACATTAAGAAACCCTTTAGGTTGCTACACAATTCACTTACAGCGATGACAAAATTGTAACTTATTTACCAGTTAAAATTTTACTGGTTGATGCCCACATTGGTTTTTAACCATAAAAAACTATTAACATTAAAAGAATTAATTGTAAAATATTTTATTTACACTATTACACAAACTCGACAAAATCAAAATGAAGTTTAAGCATTGAAGAAACACCCGGTATGGCTGACTACTTATCCTGGCAGAAGAAGAAGGAAATATTTGATTCAGACAGAAAATAAATTGCTTTTGTTCTTCCCGTCATAGTTAAAGCAAATTATCTAGCACGGGTCTCTTGGGTTTACAATACTTCATTTGCAATTCTTGGAAAACATGTTTGGACCACTTGATTACCGAGTTATCTTTGACCCAGTTTGTTATATGACATTGCAATGGTGACTGCATATTGTAATGCAATTTACGGTGATTCTTTGGTCCATGATATGTTTGCAGAATAAAAATGTAAGTCACTGGATTTGACTATATGTAAAACTGTTCGTCCAAGTGAAATTGTGTAATCTATTATTAATAAAGACGGGGTAATTTTCATACGAGTATATGCTATTTTTAAGTGAGTTAACAATGTGAAAAATATTATTAACAAATGTGTGATTTATGGTTTACTGTAAGAATATACTTTTTATTAATTAGGTAGAATACAGATTACAGAAAAAGTGAACCAAACGGTTAATTTTTTATTGAAATTTACTTCAAATCTCTCCTAATACCGATTACAAGATTTGCTAAAATAAATATTTGTTTTCTTATGAAAACACGTCACAAGCACTTCTACAAGTTATTTACCCATAAATATATAAAGATTAATTCAATTATTTACAAAAGTTAAACATTTAAAAATTTTATAGTTTTGATCATTTACAATAAATTGTAATGTTCCTTACAAGATAACGTTAGTTTCAGGTGAATTAAAAAAATGTAAGCTAAAACTGAGATTCAGCAGGAACTGCTGATTGTTTATACAGTATTTATTCATTGACTTTAACGTAACTGAGCTCCAATAAACTTTTCTTTGCAAATATAACTTGCAAAGGAAGCACTTAACTGTGTGTAAGGGACTTCCACAGCACGAAACATTAAATTTACCTTTAGTATAAACCTAACGTTTTAGTATTCCTTTTCCTTCCAATAACAATTTATATAACATTTTATAACCTTAGCAAACGGAACAACTTTAAACTTTACAATTGTACAATATATAAAAAATGAAACATTATAATGTGTTGTTTCTTCAAGTGGCCTAGTAAATATTTAACAGGTTGCAAAGTGATTTCGAAATCTGAAAATGTTAGGCCAAATGTACGAAGTATAATATTTTACATAAATACCTTAATTTCTTGTACTGCACGCAGTCCTGTTTTGATCACTCTCTATACGGTGACGTACGTTTCTCCTATTTTTTCAGTCATTTTCAAACCGATTATAAAAATGTATTTCGAACCATTAAATGAATAATTTATAGTTTTTTGACGTGCATTAAACAAAGGCAAATAATTTTAAAACAAAATTTATAAACGGTTTGAAAATGCCTGAAAAAATAGGCGAAACGTACGTCACCGTATAGAAAGTGATCAAAACAGGACTGCGAGCAGTAAAAGAAATTAATTAATTTATGTAAATATATCCAGTCCAGTAAGACAAAAAACAAAAAATAAATCATACCATTTTAAACAAAGTTCCTTTTCAGTATCTTTAGAGATATCATTCCATTTAATTGTCTTACGTCTTTAAAGAGAGACCCCATCTTAACAACTAATGTTTCCTTTCTGTGTTTCAACGCACTACATTAAAGAAAATGGTTTCTGAGGGTGCCTTAATGTCTTATGCACATTCTTAACAAATCCTTTTGACAGTCAAGGATGAAGAATTGGTTTAAAAATTTTCAGTAAATATATATTTTTTTAATAGATCAAAGGGGCTGGTGAATCCTTTCAGTGTTGATTCAAAGGACACCATTAGAGAAAATAGAGACTGGAACCGGCACTTTCAAAGTCAAATTCTCAACCACTCTACAGTCAAACGACAGTTATTTTTATTCCGTATAAAATATATTATATTTTTTTCCAAATATACTTTGATTGTATATTATTAAAAAGAAACCTAAGAATGTTTTCTTTAAACAAGCTATTTTATTTTTATTTTACACTAAAGCTATTATAATTTGCAAAAAATCTCACATTTTAATATTTTCAATACAAAGCTTCGTAATCATTTATTGAAATTATTAAAATAAGAAAAATGTAGACTTTATAAAAATGCTGTTTCAAAAATACATTCTATCAATTTGAATTTTAAATTGTACTAAATATTACTGTACTACAACCAATAAAATTATGTAATTCTATTCAATTTATTTAATCATCTTCTTTGAATAATTATCAATGAAATCTGATACCAACGTCAAAGTCTCGAACACTAAAAACAAATCCAAACAAAACGTTATTTATTTATTAGTCTTGCATACCAATGAATGAAATTAATTAAATAAACGGAATTAAACCCCTTTTTTCTATTTATTAACTTTTTCATTAATGTAGACAGTAAACAATAATATCGTTTAAGCCCGTTATGTAAACAACTTTCAGCGTTATTCGAGTCTTAAAGTAAACATTTTAACTTAAATTTAGTATTTATTTGCATTGACTGATTAAAATGACTACATTATAAACTTTGAAATACTACAATAGTTTGTAATAAAGCATATTCAACTTCCACACATTCAATATAATATAATAAAAGTGACAATTTATTATTTCAAGGCTAACAAAAATGAAGTTAATTATTTATAACAACATATTCCGTTCGAACGTTTATCATCATAATATATTTAAACCAAATAATTGCAAATATAAATGTATTGATCTAACTACTGTCCTGTTTGGATAATTTGTAGCTTTATTTTATATTTATCAATACATAGTAGTAAGAAAGGCGTTGGTTTAATCTCTAATCATATATGCTGTATAACAGAAAAAAATTACTGAAATAAAAGCAGTTTTTGCTCGCTTTTAAAACAGCTGATAACTTTTTGAATAGTTGCAAGGCCACGTTGTTTGTTGTTACTTTCTTTTTTGTTTAAGGTTAGTTAACGGTGTAATGGTTCTTACCACTTAAGAGAATGTTTTTATAGTAGAGTGTTATTTTCTCTCATACGAAACAGGACATTCATAGTTTGTTGTGAGCTGCTGTAGAGTTTCAAGAACGATGTCACAGACAGGTGCCAAATGTAGCTGACAAGTTCCGTCGCATGGGTCGTGCGCTTAGAGGTTGTGAAAGATAACTGGACACATTAGAAGCATGTAACAACCTCTTTTCACCAACATGTTCGAAGATCTCCAACAATGCTGCGAGAGTTGCATAGAACTTAGTTTTAAGCTTTTTTTTAAAAAAAAATATATTTGACTAAAAATAAAACATTTAAAACTATTACAATTTCAGTAGTTTATTTTGGAATACTGTACATATACATATTTCACCAACAAAAGATGTAACAAATTTTCACCTTTGATACATCTTTACATAAAGCTACTCTTGAGAAATTATTGCATTATATATTGTGAATGTAATGAAAACTGTATAAAATATTACAAACAAAAGATTAAATTAACACAGTTTTAATAATTAAAACAAATTTGATCGATATTGGATCATTTGCTTCCATTGTAAAACCACCGACTTGCGTCAAAGTTTTTGTTTTACACGATTGTTCGCTTTGTTTCCTGAGAAGATAGGAAATGAACAATTTAATTCGCAAAGAAAATAAATTGGTTTGTTTGCTACTAACCAGTTAATTTAAGTGTATCTAGTCCATGTCTCTCGGGATTCCAGGGCAGTTTATCTTGGACTTAACAAAACATTTGATCACGTGTGCTGACTCTGAGGTTACATACTTTTACAATTCTTGAAATGTTGTTATATTTTAAGTTATAGTTATTATTATTCCGTTGAATAACTTGTAAGTTTGTGAACCTTATTTTTTATTAATAAGTGTAGTTAACCCTTAAAAACATATTTTTTTTTAATACAGCTAATAGTTGGGAAAATTATGTAAGAGATAACGAATACATTTATTTTAATAAATAATGATAACAAAGCCTCATTATGTCCATTTCACATAGTATTTTAAGGTTATTACCAAAATATCAAAGGTTAAAAATTACCGAAGAAGTTAAACATTTTAACCTCTGGTTAAATTCAGGTAAGAAACCATTTTACAGATTTTTCACTATAAAACTTTAGTTTGTTTCTGTTGTAGTATAACTGATTCAGCATGTCAACAATACTCTAACCACAAAGATGATTTTGATTATATTTCTTGGTTTGGTAGACATAAACGGAAACAGGAAGTTTCATAATTGATAAAGTACAGAACACAAAATATATGAAATGTGATGAGTTATCACAAAATTTGTATACAGTTATGTTGTAGTGGCCGAGATGATAAAGAAACACATACATTTTTCTGATATTGAAACTTATAACTCAATTTGCGTTGGTTTGAATCTATACACTGGATTCCACGTTCACCGTGCAGTACAGAGCGCCCATAAGCCGTGTTAGCCATACGACAGTCTCATCTATACTAGCCAACTAAAAAACATCAACTCCCATGCAATGCTCGGTCAGTTGACGCAACCCGCACGACAATAAACGAGATGTTCCTTGTAATGGTAGTAGCTTGTCTATTCTACCGTAAGACCTGTACTGCACGGTGAACGTGGAATCGAGTGGGAGATTAATTTATATTCGAAGGACTAAGCTGCTCCCGCTTATGTATTTAGTTTAAATTAATATTTAGTATATTTTAAAATTCAAATTGATAGAATGTATTTTTGAAACAGCATGTTTATAAAGTCAACATTTTTCTTATTTTAATAATTTCAATGAATGATTACGAAGCTTACTGCTAACAGGTCATTTTGCATTTGTTTGCTTAACCACTTTTGTTTTTGAGATTAAAGAAAGACATTGAGTGGAATAAAAATAAACAAAAGCCAACTTGCGTAGCTGGTTTTAAACCCTCTACAGCCGACAGTACACAACTTGGTATATTGTATCCCCCACACAAACTCCTGAGCGAGTGCCGTTCTTAAGTAGTTTCTAAAACACCAAAACAAACGCAACAAAATCCTCACATTGTTCTGGATGTATTTAATGAAAATTTAAGATCTAGTTTCTCATAATAGAATGTATACTTAAACACATAATATATTCATATTTAATTTTACAACAAAAATGTTCTAATTATTCATATAGAGGTTTTTAAGATTTATGTCTTTATTTTGGCACCAGTTATGAAGACAGAGTTTAGAACAAGTAAACAAACGCAATTAACTACGTTATTACCTGCTCAACTGTATTATATGTTACAACTGTAGAAGCCTGGACGAGCACCCTCTTAGCTACTCTACTCGCCTACGTAGATACATAAGATATTCTACTTAATTCTTTCCATTTCAAGTTTAAGATTATATGTTATATGATTGTTTAAAACATTCCTAACGTCTAAATTGTTTTCCAATCTAATTATACGTACAGCTAATTGCACATAAAATAATTCGTACACAAACAAATACATAGTAAGTATAGTTTTATATAGAAACTGAACTTAAACTACTGTTCAGTTTTGACGGTTTTCAATCGCCTTTCCTTTATGCCAATTAGACTAATGGAAAGGGGAAGCAGTGTATATAGCAGATAAATCGATCGCCAGTAACTTGGCTCAAACTTATGAGAACCTTTAGCTTCTCGTCCTTTCTGCATCTCCAAATAATGTTGAAAATATCTTCCTGACTTTGAAGAACATCTTCCTGAAGGAGAAAGAAGGAAACATTATATTTGAATAGAACATAAACTCAAGCAAGACCTTTAACAAATATTTGGTACAAATTATCTTTATTTTTTAAAAATTTTTACAGCAATATAAAAAATTATTACGTATTATACCTTTTAGACGGCGCTTTCTTATCACTCTGTTATGTTTACCATTCTAACGAATAAATTTGACATTGCAAGGAGTAAGCACACTTCCCGGCGTTCATTCATCTGAGTGTTTGAATTACATTAAGTATTAAAAAGTTGGTAATTGTTTACACTTTATGCGAGGATGTATTGCTCCTAAATCAAGTCTTTAATATTCATTGTTGATAACCGTAGAACTACAAATATTTTATATATATGATTTATTTGTTGACAATTAATTGTAGTCTCTAGCTTTACTTTACCTTTTATGTGGCTACATGTTTCACTGTCACAGACAGCATCATCAGGCCAGCTATCTATGTCTACTCAAACACTTATACATATACAACACTAAATGTATTTTTTTCGTATATAAATATGTACAAATATAATATGTCAAAACAATAATAATTTAATTTTACACTTGAGAGGTACCTTATTCTAATGTGTCACTTCCTACAAGACTGATTTTGAAAGGTAAAGGTGCAACTCAGTTCAATTCTTATCAGATTGTATCTTGTGCCCTACTAGATTTTCTTATGTCTCTTTAATTTTATGTTTTTGGCAATATATCAGACCGGGGTATGGGGATTAAGGAGAACCTTCTCCTCCTTTGGCAAAAGGGGTCCAGGGAAAATTTTGACCTCCCCCAGAAAGT
>JAGFPH010001270.1:216949-239146 GCA_018207615.1 Philaenus spumarius
TGCATAAAACAAACCATATTCTATTGGTATGAGGGTCAATGAAATTATTTTTATGTGTGGTAGATTATAGGTTGTAAAGTAGCATAAAACTATTCATATTCTATTAGTATGATGGTCAATGAAACTACTTCTATGTGTGGTAGATTTTAGGTTATAAAGTGACATAAAACAAGGCATATTCTATTAGTATTATGTTAAATGAATTTACTTATATGTTGGATAGATTTTAGGTTGTAAAGTAGCATAGAACAATCCATATTCTATTATTATGAGGGTCTTTAAGGAGAACTTATTATGTGATAGCACAACACTCCCTTGAGACTGATTAATTCTGGAAAACACCTGTTAGTAACTGAAAATCGTAACTGATATGAAACATATAAATTGTATACTGTTAAACTAATTGGTTTTAGTCTTCTGAGACCGGTCGCAATCTACTTAAATGAAGACATAGTACCATGTTTGATGAAGTTGTCGAGGGCTTTAGACATTTTGTCTTATGAAAACTATTTCCTACATAGCTGTGAGTGTCAGATAAACAAACTTTAGTTTTAGTTTTGCTAATACTATAATATATTATATAATGTTTATTACAAAATATACAACGAATAAGGGATTGTACCTTCATGTGAAACATTTAACAATTAGTTACTTGGTGTCAGTCTAAAAAAAAAAACGTTGAAACAAATATCAAATTACAAAAATACAAAGAAAATGTAAAAGTACAATGTATTACGTTTGTTTTATCGGCCACGCAGTTTCCGGGCATGTACACAGCGTTTTAACTGAAAAAAATTTTAAATGTATGTGAAGCACAGTTTCTACGAAAAATCCGAGTTTTTATTATTTTATCCTTTCCAAATAATTTATTTTATATCCAAGAAATGTTTATATGGGTGTTATTACTTTTCCTGTTTGAATATAAATAAGTAGTAAGTCAAATGCTATTTACAAAATATAATATGAATTTATAAAAAAATTTTAAGATTGTCAAATTTTGCATTTTGTCCAAATTATGGGGATTTTTACAACCTAGGATTAATATTTGAATTGTTTTCTTGCTTCCTTCAACCATCTGTTGAAATAAATTATTCGAAACAGCGTATTCATATAAAAATATAATTACAAAATTAACTATACCAGTAAAGAGAAAATGACATTTATACAAATTCAAAATATTAACAAACGATAGACAGATAATTACAATATTTTTAATTCATAACCCCAAATCCAATTTTCTGAACTAGGTGTCAATTTAAATTGGAATTTAAATATAATTTGATGAAAACCAAATAAAATTGTGTATTATACACATTGCATATGAAAGTGATACTCATTCACATTCGATACTAAGATGTTTCTATATATAATAGTAAATATTCACGTAGTTGACTTAATATATCTTTAAAAGTATGACTTTATGTTGCTTTAACAAAATAATTTCAGATGATAAAGTAGAGAATGGTAGTACATTTCCAATTTTTTATTTTGTTGCTTGCATAGTTTACTAATAAAAAACGTAATGCATATAAATAATGTAGTACATTGCATACACAGTTTGGTTAGATTAAAGCATTTCGTATCATTCTACATTTTAAATATTGTTACATTTAAAAAAAACTTCGTGATTTGTTTTGTTTATAAAACACATTCAACAATACATAATTAAAAGGTTTTAAAACACTGTTATACTTTCCATTTACGTAGCACTTATTTATTTTATTATATTTTGAACAAGATAAGCTGCTTTTATCACAGAAACACTGTTTTATTCGTTCATGATACTAATGCATGTAAATTAAATGCACAATAGTACGTTGTGACGTCAATTAAGAGAATACTATAATGTTAAACCCACCCTCACATTAGAGTATTTTTAAGCAATGCCAGTTGTTTTCCCTAGATAACTTAAGGCAAACTAAATTATGCTTACATCTACTTACACAACGATTTTTTTGTTCCAACGTTGTGATACCAATACAAACTTAGCCTGGAGGAATACACACCTCTGACACTACGTGGGTATCTTTTATTTTACATGTCTGTTTAACAGTAAGAAAAGTTCTATGGTTTTCAAAAAGCAAATCAATAGCCCAAAATGGTATTTGGTTTCTACATCAATTACTGATTTTAAATGAAAATAAATATAATAGAACATGAACACTCTTTGAATTCATTACACATTATTGATAATATCGTAGCGAAATAAAATAAGTATTTCTTTTCACTTGGCTGAATCTTATTATTTTGTAGTACTTACTTATTCTGTTAGTTTTATTGATTGATCGTACCTATTTTTAAATTTGTTTGTTAAATTTTCTATCATTTGTGTATAAAGAAAATAATATACCTCTGTTTTAAATCTACAGATCAACTTCCTTGATCATGTACGCAAAGCTAATATAACATGCGTAAATAATAGGGAAATATACTTATGTTTTAAATCTACAGGTCAACTTCCGTGATCATGTACTCAAAGTTAATATAACATGCGTAAATAATAGAGAAATATACTTATGTTTTAAATCTACAGATCAACTTCCGTGATCATGTACTCAAAGCTAATATAACATGTGTAAATAATAGGAGAATATACTTATGTTTTAAATCTACAGATCAACTTCCGTGATCATGCACTCTAAGGTAATATAACACGTGTATGTAACAGGGGAATATACTTATGTTTTAAATCTACAGATAAACTTCCGTGATCATGTACTCAAAGCTAATATAACATGTGTAAATAATAGGAGAATATACTTATGTTTTAAATCTACAGATCATGTTCCGTGATCATGTACTCTAAGCTAATATAACATGTGTAAGTAACAGGGGAATATACTTATGTCTTAAATCTACAGATCAACTTCCGTGATCATGTATGCAAAGCTAATATATTTTGTGTAAATAATAGGGGAAACATAAGGTTAGAGGGATAGGCTTTGCGGAACATAAACATTATAAAGACCTTTTCTATACAGTACTACAAATAATTTGTAACAAATATTTAATAACAAACTGGAACATGAGAAAACAACTGGAACTAGGATAAAACACAGACAAAGTGTTACAACACCAAGACAGTTTAAGGTTGGATTTTCAGAATAATAGGCAGGTAAAATACTGGTTAGAGTAAACATTCCTTTCACCTCTCTTTTATTGTTCTGGTGCTGGCACTGGTAATAGTGTCCTTTAGAAGATAATCTGAAAAAGTTTTGCTTCTTTTAAGGTGGTTAATTAAATTATATTTTATATTTTTGCGTAATTTGATTAAATTTAACCATAGAGGCTATACTTCTACCATAGTTAGGTTGTGGGTGGCTTTTATTAGGTGTTTTTTACATCTTAGTTTTAGTACTATAGTCCTTAGATAAAATAAAACCTGAACACAAAATCTCACAATAAATACGTTTAATAACCTCATACGCGTTTCAACGACAATGTCGCCATCATCAGTGATGCACGGGCTACAGTAACCAAACTATAACTCGACGTAATATAACTATTACTGTAACCCGTGCATCACAGAGGATGGCGACATTGTCGATGAAACGCGTTTGAGGTTAGTAAACGTATTTATTGTGAGATTTTGTGTTCAGGTTTTATTTTATCTAAGTTACTTTCTCACAAGTCAAGTTCGTTAGTTATTTATTACTATAGTCCTGAGTTTCTTTAATTCTATCTTTAGGTTGTAAGCATATGCCTAGTCCTGTAGTTTGCTGTGCCCTGTATGTTTTCTGATTACTTTACACATATTTTAGCATTAGGAATCTTTGGTATTATTGTAAAACTTTGGTTAAAAGTCATTAAACTCGAGTGATCTGATACTAATGAACGGTTTAGTTTATTACGCTTATGTACGTTTCTTTGACTAGCAACTAATCAATTCTTCTACATTAAAATAACTTTATATACATGAAAGTGAAAATATTTTGTTAGATAGAAAAGTGGAGTTATTTCCTGAATTTGTGTTTTTTTTTATGAGAGAGGAAATAAGAAAGATTTGATTTGAGGAGAAAATAAATTACTTTATTTAACCTTCCACAGTTGAAGCAAGTTATCTAGCACAGTTCCCTTGGGTTCACAATTCTTCATTTGCAATTCTTTTAAGAGATATGTTCCGACGTATGATTAGGCTACAGAGTTATCTCTAAAACATTTAATTCAATTGTAAATGCCACAGTAAATAGGTAGTAATGCAATTTAGGATGTTAAATATTTTTTTAAATTCTAAGACAAAACTAGACTATAAATAGGATAGTGAAACACTTTTCATTTATTATTAAAAATAAATATTATTTTAATACATTCTTCTAGAGAAGCTATATAAGTAACGCTCTTTAATATGTTTACTACATTTGGCAGCTGGATCAAATGTTACAAGATTTTAGTATGCCAAACGGTTGAAATTATGTTTTTGCTTAGCAGTAACTATGTTCGAGCCTAGTTGTAGGTTGTAAACCATCAGTTTCAAAATAGTACGGCCAAAGTAAGAAGATTAATATTTCAGACGTTGTTTCTTTTCAATAATTTGAAATACGTAGTAGAGACCATTTCATTTATACCTCGCTTTTGTAAGGAGAACTTGGCTCAAGTCTTCTTTCAATGTTCGTTCAATGCATCCATTAGAGAAAATTGTTTCAGAAAAGACTTACTCAGAAGAGTGAGGCACATTCTTAACAACTTGCAAAGAAGTAAAGACGAAGAATTAGGCACTAAAATTACATGGTTGTAATTTAAATAAATGAATAGTACTTGTCCATAATTTAATTTTGACTCACGTATTATATTGCAGAACATTGGCCCTGTAACCCAGTTCTTCAAAACCACAATCTCAACAGTACCTTTTTTTAAGAACCGAGTTTTCGTCAGAGTTTTGTCAACAAAATACTGATTTTATTACATACATTATTTAAGCATACAATTCATTATATTTAATTAACTGGAAAATTGACACAGTACGCCTTCCACAACACAATTTTATCTAACAATGTAAACTCAACTCACAATATTTGCCCACTAATTCCTTTATATAATTTAAACTTGCATTTATATTATTTTAAGAACGGTTGATTTACTTAACGCCATACACTAAAGAATTAAGTGAATCTGTTTAATTTTAATAGTGATAGAGTAATGGAATTAGCATCCGTGTGGAGTGCTGGTCCCATATCAGACGCTTCTCCAGGTGGCGGATGGTGGAATTATTTTCGGATAAGAGTGGCACCGATAAGGCGTATGGTTAATGCGCCATGGTCCGTACGAAATGATGATCTCAGGATGAATACTGTCTCAGAGGAGATTAACAGATATACAATCATAGACTTCAAAAACATGAAAATACTTAAGTGTTTTGTTCAAGAACGGATAACACAGAAGATCTGCGGTGCCTGAGGAAATCAAAACCCATGGACATATTAGTGGATGTTAGAGTGTAAAATACATGAAGTGTGTGTGTATCATATACAATTCCATCACATTGGATGGTGTCCTAAACACTGTGATATTATTATGAAAAGTAAATTACTTGATTGGTTAAAACTTATTATAAAAATTACAATAAAAAAAGTTATGAAATTTACTTTTTAGGTTATTTAGGGTTCAGATTAAAATGCCTCAATTTGTTATGTGCCCTTATGTGCCTCAACCCTTATGTGCCACATCTAATTAGAATAGTATGTCATTAAAGGACATGTCTTTATAACTAGTAAACAATTTAAAAATTGCTCAACTATACCATTTTCTACAGCAAGGGATTTCAACTATAAGTCACATCTTCTTATTGAAAAAAGGTTTTTAAATAGAAACATGTAAACAAAGTTAAAGTTTAAAACAGTTTATTTTTGATTAAAAGTAACCGGTCACACTGGATCCATTTTATATATTGTCACTGTTTTAAATAGTTTTAAAGAGTTTCATTTATTAAGTATACCGTTTAGTTAAGGTTTTAACTATCTAAAAATTAATTTTATTTTATTTTGTATTGTAACAACCAAATTTCAGATATTTTTTTCAATATATTCTACAATATTTAATTTGAAGGTATTAACTACAGATTGCAGTAACACATTTTAAAATTCGATTTGTAGTAAACATTGACATAGTCATAATCTTTATAAATTGCTTGGACTTTCAGAAGTAAAAGAAGTTTTAAATGGACACGAATTGCACAAGAAACCTTTCATAATTTTATCTTGATTATTGTTTTTACAAATAATATTAAATAAATTTTCCATATAACTTTCATTTAATGTGGTTTTCCATCTCATACTATCATAAAAACATCAAGCAAAATAATATAAACTATCATTTATTTAGTATTACTAAATTTTCATTATTACCTAAATGAAAAAATCATGACATTTTAAAAATTAAACACATTGCTCTTGTCAACTGAGACCGTACTTTTGTGTGTCGCAAATTTAATAAACTGAATAGATAGTAAACATTATAATTAAGTTTTATTCAAAAGATGTAAAATAATTGATTTATTTTGTCTGCATCTAAATGTCATGCTTGAAGAAGCAGTGCACAGTTATGTATGTGTTGGTAACCCCGTAACATAATTTTAAAATGCTTTTCTATTAATTTAAAAGAAATATCTTTTTGTTACATTAGGATTTGAAAACACATTTTATTGAATAAAATACATTAAATTGGTTAACAGAGTTTATATATATTTGATTATTTACTTTGTTTAATGTTACTATTCCCGAGAAGATTGGCAATAGACAATTTAAAACACAAAGCAAATAAATTGGTTTGTTTGCGAATGACCAGTTAATTTAAACTTATCTAGTTCATGTCTCCTGGGATTCGAGAGGAGTTTATCTTGGACTTAACAAAACATTTGTTCCCGAGACGAAAATTCCAAGAGTTTAATCCTTTTAAACCTTTTGGAAGGAAATTTATAGATTGTTGATCGGTAGAGACATTTATACAATATATATTAAGTTATCATTAGACATTCTAAATAAATATTTTAGTTGTGATTTATAACCTTCCAAATTTCTTAAATAAATTTCCATATTCGATCAATACAAACAGTCATAAAGTTTGCCATACCCGTTCCTGGGCCCAATTATTTTAGCTAATTTCAACAGCTGTTCAATTTTCTATACCCAACAATATTTTTAGTTAGAACTATTTGTTTTTGACAACTAAACCAAGAATTATAGTAAATAATACAACATAAAATACAAAATGCGGTATAAAAAATATATATTATAATGAAATTACCTTCAAAATTGTCTTCAGTCCTGTGAATGTAGCACTAGATACAGCGCTGTTTCGCCGATCACTGTCGGCTTCGTCAGGTTTGTATTAACACATAAAACACGAACTCGAACAACACACAACACTAACACACACAAAATCGGAAAATAACTCCTCGTTAATATAATGTAATAAAAATGAGTCGGACAAGTACAACGTATGTGATGTGGCCACAAACATTTTTATTAAATTATATTAACGAGGAAAATATTATATTATTATTATATTATTTCGACTCCGAAACGCGTCTTTGTAAAAAGACAACGCATAGTCACATGACGGAACCATAAAGGTAATAAAATTTATTACTCAATATATTATATAATTGTGACTTGGACACCAACAATGAACATTGAACATTAACGAGGAGTTATTCTCCGATTTTGTGTGTGTTAGTGTTGTGTGTTGTTCGAGTTTGTGTTTTATGTGTTAATACAAGCCTGACGAAGCCGACAGTGATCGGCGAAACAGCGCTGTAGCTAGTGCTACATTCACAGGACTGAAGACAATTTTGAAGGTAATTTCATTACAATATATAAACAGTCCAAGGCAAACAAATAGTCTATAAAATATATATTAATTTCAAAACTAATCATAACCTTTATTTATAACATTGTTATTGAAGCAAATTAAATTATTTTGAAAAAAATATTTAGGATAGATTAAATAATCATTACTATTTGAACCATTAAATTAAAGGTGTATAAAACAGAGTTTTGATAAGTTTAAATAATTGTACTTATGTCATGTGAATTTGTTAGTAACGTTTTTCTTAATCTTATTTCCATCTTGCACTTACACTTGCACCTGTACTTACAATGGAGGAATCAGAATAAACTTTGCTTTTTGTAATCAATAATAGTATGGAACTTTTTAACTTTTTATAGACAGTAACTTGGTTCTAGTCTATGCGACCTTTGTAGCAGACTGGACTATCCTATTTGCTTCAAATTCTGCTTAAGAGAACAAGCACTTCAAATTTTATTGGATAAACGTTAGAATGTATGTCGATGTTAGTATGATTTACAAAAAATATATATACAGTAGTTTAAATATATTTTAATCAATTATTCAAAACTTCTTTTTGGTGAACCATAAATTCCAAGAATCTACTAACTTGGAATAGTAGAATAGTAGTATCGGAGTCTTAGAAATCCAAGATAGCGAAAGATGTGTCTACTTGTATGAATGATCCATATATTATTATGTTTTATCAATCACCAGAAACTTTTCTTAGCAAACCATACATTTCAAGAATCTACTAAAGTTAATCCTATTCTCAGAAATCGATTAATTATAAGAATAAATTTATCAAGTGACCTCAATTACACGCTCAATTTATTATCACTCGATTTTTGTGACCTTGGTTCGGATTGATCGGTGGACGTGGCTTAAGTGGTCACGTGACTAAAATCTTGATCTTTGATTGAACTTTGATCCCGTCACGGGTTCAATATTCTGTAGAAACGGCATTTTATAACTACTATTGGACTATCCTGAAAGTTTAATATTTAAATTAGTAATACTTGTAGCGTTATTGCGGAGATTCCATACTCACCCTGTATAAACATTTTATTAATTCATCCGATTTCAAAATTTAGAACTTATGATTATTTATAAGAGACCCCCAGCTGAAGGAAAGTTTTGACAATAATAAATAATAAATGCTTATTTTGTTTTACCCTTTACAGTTAAAAATCACTTATTTAGGCGAGGTCTATTTTGTCTTAAATTTCTGTAATTCTCGAGTAAGACATTTAGAGTAACTGTGATTAGGTAACACATATCATACAGCTACGGAATTACAGTTGACACTGGTAGTTATAATCATAACTGCTTAAATGTAGGTAAAGCTAAGTCCATACTAAAATAGACTTATAACTTAAAAAGTAGTAATTAATTACATGTCGTGTGCTTAACTACGGAATATAATTTGTATTATATACAAAACATTATTATAACATAATTTCTATTATTACTCTCAAATAAAATGGCTGGCAATAAAATTAAGAGCTTTTACAAATATTGACCAAACAATATTACAGCTTTTTCTTATCTCTGCTAATATTTACCTTTTTAATGGCTACACAAACTTGATCTTGAACGCAGTAGACACCCTTCAAGGCAACAATAAAATTAAGTGCTTTCATTACATCAAGTTAACAAAACGTGGGACGTTATGAACGCTAGGGTAAAGCTTTTTGTGCCTTGAGACATGACTTAATACTCCAAGACACTTGTGAAATATTCTTTTGTGAAAACTTACAATTCTTTTCCATTATACTATTTAGAATACTTACACATAAATAAGTTATGTTCATTGCATTGTCAAGTGATAACTTAGTCTTTATATTATTTATGATAGTTTCAAAAACACCTTTATCTATTGAAGTACAATTGAAGGGCTCAGGGGAAGATCAATCATAGTCACCGAAATTAAAATTTTCAGGAAAGAATTTTTAAAGTTTAAAAACTCGTAAAACCTACAAAAACAAGAAAAAATTGCAAGTTAATAATTTTATATTTATTTTGATATACTCTCTTTTTATGACAATAAGCAAAAAATATAAATAATATACCGACAGGGTAAATAAAAAGTATACAATGACTCTGATCGTTTTCCCTCATGGGAATCCAAAAAATCAATTTAGTTTAGAATAATTAGATCGTGTTTATTAAAGAAATGGTGAGAACGATTATAATATTACAAGATAAAAGTATTGTTTATAATATTTTTATTCCAGAATAATGGTTGTGTCATAGACAAAAATAAAATTTTATTTTGACAATGATCGAAGCTTACCAACAAATCATATGTAGTCCTTGTTTGTATTGCCAACAGTTTGACTATTGACTTTTGACTTTTGTGGAAAAAGTATTGTTTTCGTAAAAATGTTCGAATTTGAATTTTCAGTTGAATTATCTGTTTTGGTGCTCCCAGAACCCCAAAAAATTTTTTAGTGCAATTATCTGTGTTGGTGCTCCCTGAACCCAAAAATATTTTTAGTGGAATTTTTTGTTTTGGTGCTCCCTGAACCCAAAAAAGTGATTTTAACGTGGTGTCTGTCTGTCAGTGTGTCAGTATGTATACACGACCAGAAGGGACACTATTGGTCCGATTTTCATGAAATTTGGTATGTAGGTACTAAACCCTAATATCTCCAGGCGTGTTTTTAATTTTTTGGAATTTTTAATTTTTAAGGGTAATTTACCCCAAAATACCAATAAAAAACGACAAAAATGCAAATTTCTCAAAAACGGCTCTAAATTTGATTTTGATCAAATTTTCAGTATTTATAGTGCTTAAGATGCCAAACAAAATGACACCACCAGCTTTTATCAAAACTTCGGCGTTTCATAATTATGGGGAAATGTTAAAAAATAAACAAGTTTATGTTGTCAATCTAGCATCACTGCTACGGCCGCACGGGGTAGCACAACGGTAGTGAGGACGGCCAGTAATTCAAAGGTCGCGCGATCAAATCCTGCCTGGGACAATAACTTTTTTATACGATTGACGTAGGTAGAATATTATTTTTTTGTTTTGTTCTAAAACGTAGTAAATAAAATGATTAAAAACGATATTATTTTGACTACAGTAAGTTGGGAGAAAGTTTGTGTCAGTTAACTGATAC
The DNA here is from genome assembly GCA_018207615.1 of Philaenus spumarius. Lineage (NCBI taxonomy): Eukaryota > Metazoa > Arthropoda > Insecta > Hemiptera > Aphrophoridae > Philaenus > Philaenus spumarius. The sequence goes on from JAGFPH010001270.1 coordinate 227,860, forward strand.
CGTTTATTTTAATAAAGATTTTTGGGGAAGTAACTTTACCCAGACTAGGGGGCAGAGAAAATTATTGGGCCTAGGGGCGCCAAAATGCTAAATCTGGCCCTGGAAGTGCTCTAATTTCAGTTGAAGTATAAGCTCCATTGTAAGAATCACGATGTTCCATCGTCCTAGTTTTGATTTGAGAAAATCTTATCTCACTAATGAGGTGCGTCTGACCAGTAGATTTCTTCTTATACGCAACACGCATGATAAATAATCGCTCCACTTTTTGAAGTTTTCACGCTCGAAAGCAACAACCTCGAAAAGTTAAGGTTTTCCTCTTGCTGACCTGATCACTTCTCTCAAGTCTTCTGGGGTTTCAGATCCTGTTTTGCTGGGTATTAGGCCCATATCTTTGTCAGGTTCCGTGCAAGAGTGTCTTCTTAATGGAAAAGGTAATTTTACTGTTGTAAATCTTATTCACAGTCGTAATGTAGTGAAGATATCGGAACATGGTAAAATGTTTGTTTTGTCTACTTAGGTGTCAAAATGGAGCTTAAATTTTAAGTAGTCTAATGATTGAGTACGAAAAGCATGTAAATAAATTCAATACAAAAAATTACAAAATTCAAATTCAATAAACTGTGTAAACATACAAACGAGAGTATTTTATAATGTATACTGATATTATAATCAGTGCGTGAGAATTTCATTATATTTTGCCACATTATAACACTAATAAATAAAACAAACAATTGTAAAGGTTATTATAAGTTAGTATTTGCTGTTTATAGTGCAGTTTGAATATTTTAAAATATAATACATTTTTTGCTTTTTGAAAATATTAAACTAAACAAGTATTGTAAATTCATTAGAGATTTCCAGTGCTATATTATCACTTTAGGAATACCATAACCTCACTTTAGGTGGTCTACTATTTAGGAAGCTGAAGCATTATAGTTAAAAAAACTTTAAAAGATTTGTAGTCCTACTACTGACTTAATGTCTAGTTATTTTGTTTCCTCTATTTAATCTTCAGTTGCATTATTCTTATGTTAATGAATTATTATTATACAATAGCATTAGCCAGAACTGCATTTCAATTGTGAAAAGATATCTCTAGTCTTTATTATGAAAATGATAGTTATAATTCTGATATTATAAATTCAAATAAGGTTGGTGCGCATAGATATAAATACAATAGAAACAACTGTCAGAATATTTTAAATTATAAAGGTTACAGAAATAGTGCATGCATGGTTTTACCCCACTATCAGATGGTTCAGTTGTTGAATTTAATTTGGACAATAAAACAAATAATGACACAGACTTACGTCTTAAAAGTGTTAATTGTTTGTATAACTAAATTAGTTTATTCCTGGAAATAGTACATAAAATAGTACATAAATAGTAATAGTAAATTTAGTACATGAAATAGGACGCTAAATAATGGTGTATTATATTATAATGATATATAGTGTATAATGTTTCCTTTTAATAATGCCAACATTACTAAACTATGTATAAGTTATATTTTTAAAGACAAGGAAATATACATGGTCACCTTCTTCAGGATGTGCCTACATCAATAAGTACTACGTTTAGGACCAAGTACACCAATATTACATACTCTTAAAATGTTAATAAATTTTTTATTGTGGATCAAATTGGTTTATGTAGTTTATAAAACAATGAGTTTGTATTGTTAAAATAGGAAAACACATGCATACAGTATAATATAATACCAGATTTATTGTTTTCCTTCCTAAATATTTTGAAGTATTGGCCTATATATATATCAAAAGCAGTTTGATGAAATCATCTGTTTTTTATCGATTGAACCATTTTCAATTATTAAGTTTTAAATATGGTTATCCAAAATATTTTACAGATGTTCTTAAAGCAAAATAGCTAATACTAATGGAGTAGCTAATACTCACAATGGTTGTAATTTTTGTATACAATAATTTCTAATATGTTGAAATTGATAAGGGGTTGTTTAAGGATAAAACTTATGATATATTATATTACCTTGTATTATAACGTTAGACACAAGCAGTCTTTTTTACCAACACATTCTTGTTCATGTAGTTCCCTTTTTACCGCTAGGCGGCGACTCGCTACAGACACCGCTAGTTGTAACGTCGCCGGCCTTTATCTGAAACTCGACCAGCTGGTAAATCACGTGACCTTACTTTAGTCTCGTCATGCAGGTTAGCTCTGTTAAGTCGCCATCATTCCGATGTAACTCAACACTGTCGACGCCATAAAGTGACTCGTTATGTCGTTCTTTTTCTATAAATGATTTAGTCGGGAGTTTAACGACTGTGCGTTAGTAATTATAATGTCTTTATTTTAAGTCCTGTTCTACTAAACACCAGGTATGTGAATTTATGTTTACCAAATTGAAATGTCTTTTGCTGTCATTCTATTTAAAGTTGGCTTTGTTATAAAACTTTACTTGTAATTTTGCTACTATGTGAATTTAAGTCTACTTTAATTTTGTAAATAATATTTCAAACTCTAAAAGTATAACTTGAATCTGTGTATTTCATTTTTTCTTCTTTAAAAACTTTCAGTACAGCCTAAATATTAAATTTTATGTAATTAGCCTATTTTCATACTAAAGCCTAGCTTAAACAATTTATATAATTTTTGTACAAATCTAAAGCTGTGTAATCTTTAATAAATAAGGACCTTTAAAAAACCTATAATTTAAATAACTATATGTCCGATATATTTTGAGCTATAACCAATAAGCTTTTTAAAGGTTTAGCATGTGGTCCATAGACATGTAGCAACAGTTAAAGTAACATGACAAGTTAACTTTGGTTAAGTCTTGCATTAACAGTTAACATTTTTATTTTAAAATACCTGCTTGTCACCTATTATCAAAAAAATTATAAAGGCAAACTTTTAACCTAAAAGCTTTTCACTATGCTTGGTTTTAAAGCCTACTTTAATTCTAAAAAGATGTTATTTTGTTTTAATGCAGTGTATTACTGGTGCAAGTACTACCCATATGTTCTGCTACTAAAGGCAACTACAACACCATGTTTTCTTCAAAATGCAACTACAACATGCAACTTTAATGATTATTTTCTGCGACAGTGCCTTCCTTTTAAAATAGTTATGAACCAAAAATACAGTACGATTTTTTTAACCGTGCCCTCGGCCAAATTGTACTAACCGGAATGATAACGTTAGAAATCGCTCTGTCTACTCTAGATTTCTCCACGAAAACTGAGTCGAGCGGCGTGAAACAACGAAAACCGAGCTTCAATAACACTGTCATTTAATACACTTAGCTGCGATGTAAAATTATGAAACTTTCACGGATACGCAGATAAGAACCATACGATTCGTATGATGTAAAAGAAAATCCATTACAAAACCTATTTCATATTTTAAAAATCAATATTACAACATTGTACTTTAATAATGACATGAAATTTTGACACCGCTGGAAAGTTTTTTGTTTGTTGGTCAGAGACAAAGTGTTTGCGAGAAAGTTTTAGATAAAGGTTCAAATTAAATATTTTATTTGAAACATTTTTTCGTTTGACTTACGGTTTGTTCGGTACGGATGTCTAGAGTTAGATTCCGGAGAAAACTTCCTGCCTGGGGGTAGTAGGCCTACTTGGTCTCTGACATTTATCTTAACCACACCACAGTATTATTATTCGAATACTCGAACAAGAGACAAGTAGTCTATGACTCATTCAAGTAGTTTTTATTTCAATAATTTTATTCGAATAATTATTCAATCACTTTTGTTTATTCGAAGTTTGTGGAACTGCCTTTACAATCCCTCCCCGCTACACCGCTAGCCCACCGAGCGCTAGCCGAGCCGAGGGCACGGTTAAAAAAATCGTACTGTACAATATAAAATCTGCAGTGAACTTTATAAGAAACTTTTTTGAATAGGCTGTGTACTTTTATGTTTTGTAACAAATGAATAATTTTTAATATATGTCTTTTATACTTAATAATAATATTGGGAGGAGCAGCTATAGCAATTTTCGGACCTCAGCAATTAAAAGGCTCTTTTAGAAATTATATACATACTTTTATTATAGAGATACGTCTCACAATTTCATTTATTTTTTTTTATTATTTAATTATACTTAGCTTTACAGTTGACCAACGACATAAATGTTACTTATTAGCAAATCCATGGTACTATATGTTAAATTTTTGTAATTTTGTCTAATTAATATTTTTTGTATAAACTTTGTAATCATTATTAATGGGGAGGGTTTTTCAACTTTTAAATTTTTAGGGAGGGAACTTTTAAAATTAAATTTAAATTGTAATCTAACCTTTTTCATTTTTTCTGTATTTTAAGCGCATGTAAATTTTTTCATTTTTATTACTAAGGGCATATAAATTTTTTATATTTTGGTTAATAAACCTAAATTCAATCTAGCTTTTCCTTTATTGAGTTAACCTCAATGTATCATAATGATTTGTAAGTGATCAGCTGAGACATTTCTGCAGTTTGGTGATTTTTGTTTTAGAGGTAAGTCTTTGAACATGTCCAGTCTACATGTGGCCCAGTATAGCTTCCGATTCGTTTAATTCGTTTTTATCTAAGACTTTTACAGTATGATTATTAAATATTTAATGCAGTTGAATTAGAGGACAACATATTATAAACAATACAATTAGAAAATAATTTTAGTAATTTTTTAGAGTAAAAAATATAAAACAAATGTTTAATTTTATAAATAAATCTATTTAAAACAAATCTATACTTAAGAAATATCCTCGTATATGTATTTATAAAACAAATTTGATGTTTGTAGTATAAAACTACTAAATATTTATTACAACATTAATATATTAATAAATATGTATTTATCAACTATAACATAATGATTCAGATATATTATAAAAATAATAGGATATAAGATAAATAGAAAATAAAATTGAGCATAATATAAATATTGAAATTACTACCTAATGAAGATACAAATGAGATAAAAAGTAAAGCATAATAAGATACTAATGTTATGGCTTAAGATATTGTAAAAACACTTTGTATTCTGTTTAAAATTGTCACTATAATTTTGGATTTGATATATTAAGCGTGTATTACCACCTGTCTTAGTGATTCAGAATCTTGTTAACTTCATCTTCCGATATGTTGATTTCATCGTCATCATTCAAATAGCTACCAAAATAGGTAAACCATTCAAATAGGTATCTTGAAGATCTGAACAATCTCTTTTGTTGTATATTGTAGAAAACTTACCTTTTCATAAACAAATCAAAGAATCAGATAGAGCAGTTAACAATCCAACTTTAAAATTATCTTTGAAGTGACCAAAGGGTATTAGAAAAAGTAAAACTATAATAATACTAGCAATTATCCATAAGTACATAGTAAATTATATTAAGAATATGATAATGTTGGGGGGGGGGGGGGGGGGTGTGCCTGCTAGTGCTATCAACAATAACGATAATCTCCTCTTTTATGTAAAATAAAATTAACTTTTTCCAATAAATCAACTATCAACATATTATATACAGCATGAATGTACTTGTAAGTGTGTCTGATCATATTCTAAAATAATCAAACATACCGGAATAAATAATTGAATGTTATTAAAGTTATTTTACCTTTCAAATTTACACAACCCTTTACGTTAGGTATATGTTTTGAATATATTTAAAATTTAATAAATGTTTTTAAGTTTAATTATAACGAAACAATAAACTCTTTTGAACTTTACCATTGTGAAAGGCGATGACAACCACCTAGGGTTTTCGCCTTTAAAAGCAGAAAACAAAAAACTTTACCATTGTATCGTGTTCATTATATCGTATTGGATGTTAAAACCTCCAGTTCGTGAAACCTTTTAAACAAAGAAAATGTATAGTTCGTTTGGAAATGCTTTATAAAGGTAGTATTCATCTTCATTATATGAATGCCAAAATATTTCCCGCAAAATATTTTTTTAAGTAGCTTGTCTTCTTGCAAAGCGTATGGGGTCATACCTTTTCACAAACCTGTTTTCAACACTACACATAACTTGACTTATCATAGTAAACGAGTTTATGGCTTTGTTCGTGTTATAGAGCACACGTGGTTATGAGTACAATCAACCAAACCAGCCGTCGACATATTGTGCACGTACTTACATGAGCATACACGTGGTGATAATGGGGTTTCCCTAAAGCATATTCGTAGAAATAGGTTACTTTTCTGAGTAGTACCAAAAGAAGGCGTAGCCATGTGGTATGTTCAGAAAAGTTTAGCACTTTTCTTAAGCACTAATTTATTTAAAAACGTAGAAAACCACAATAATTTCGGGACACTATACTAAAGACATTAAAAAATAAAGAGGAAAAGACTTAATGTAAGATTTCTATGTTAGTGTTAGGCCTATATTTTTAAATGCATATAAATATTGGTTAAATGCGTATTTTTGTTAATGTTGCCAACTTTTGTATTCAGTTTAAAACAATTAAACACAGCTAATTTATTAAATTAAGTTGTAAATTTTATTGTGAGTGTAGAGAAATAAGCGAAGACAATTTAATGAGATGTTTATTTAACCGTAAATATTAAAATATAATAAAAATTACTAATCACCCATATGTTAAATAATAATACTTTACTATTACTACTTACATTGTGATACAACATACACATTTTCATTAAAATCTTTCTTTTTGTGTCTAGTTGTTAAAATTAACACATGAAGTTTCAAAACAAGTTTGAATAAATAAGGGCAGTCCGACCGGGAATTTATATTTTTTTTCAGTATTTGGGTTTTAATTGATTATTATTCTATTAAATCTCCTCTTTACAACCATAAATAACACTAAGAATAAAAACAAATATTTCCCATTGAAAAAAATGTTTCTATAACATATGTTCCGACCTTTTTCCGACCAAATTAAGTTACTTTTGAGATTATATTGTTTACACATAGTAATTTTATCTAAGTTTCCACCAAAAACATTTCCACCTTCCAGGAGCTGTGATGTTAGAGATGAACCCCATTTTCCGAGACTTTTCTGAAACTAGCCTCTTAGAAAAATGGCGCTCAGGTAAATCTCAAAATCCAAATCAGTCACTGAGTAATATGATTTGGGCACGTATCCCGAAAAGAACATTTGTTTTTATAGAAACCTTGAAGTTTGGAATATTTGAGGCAGTTTTGACCTACAATGAGAGTTATGTCACTCTATAAATAAAAATTACAAAACATTTAAAGTTGCCAGCTGGCTCTTAAATGTTCAAAGCAATGAAAAGACTTGGTAAAGACCGTGTTCGCAAGGCAGGAAAGGCTGCGTTGAACCTTGAAAAAAATCCGACAGGTCAAAAGTTTGGGGAAAATTGAGTTAGAAGACTTATATGAGGATGAGAAGGACCAGGGCAACCTATCCTATAGTTCTGGACATTTCTAGTATAACTATTCTTGTAAGTTTGCTTACTTTTTGTTCAACCATAACGGTTTACTTCGTTTTCTGAAAATTAGCTTTTTGACAAATTTGATGTAAGCTGTAGCCAATACTAATAAAGATATCATTACCAAATTTGTATTGTTTTTTTGACAACAATTACTAGTTCCATACCTAAGGGTTTTACAAAGTTTACATCAAAGACTGAGAAAATATTTTTTAATAATTAAAATTGTAAGTACTTTTTAAAATTTGTTTAAAATATATTATTTTTATTTTATTTTGAAATGCTCCGTACAGAACTAGATAAAGAGCCAACGTTCAAAATAAAACGTCAAAAAGTTGTTACCTCTTATAGTTTTTGAGATATCATGCATAAAGTTAACATTGAGTTTATATACGGGTCGGACTGCCATTTTTCCTAGATCCATAAATTTAACTACATGATATCCGTTGTACTTGAATTTTTGTTTACAGTATTTTGTCTATTGTTACAGTTCCTTGGGAGAATGGAAAGGAACGATTTAATTTTGTAAATATAATAAATTGGTTTGTAGCCGACTCACCAGTTAGTTTTAACGTATTTAGTTCAGAACTCTCGAGATTCGAAGTGAGTTTAACTAAGTCTTAACAAAACTTTGAATCACATGAGGTAGATTCTAAGGCATCTTTTAACCTATTTGAAAGAAGTAATTCCGCCATATAAGTTATACAATGGTTTTTTTAAAAGGCGTTGACAGGCTTGAGTTTAATAATGAGGATTAAAATTAAAACATATGAAAACAAATTTGATCAAATGTTAACTAGTTTTATAAAACATTAAAACTTTAAGTTATCTGAAAAGTAAGTTCATTATTAATTGTGTTCCAATGGTTGTCGAATAATGTATGTAGAAGTGCCCATGGTATGATTGGAATGTGGAGTACACAAGGGATCTTCTATTTCCTTATAATCATAATCGTCGTTTGTTTCTTTTAAAACATTTAATATATAAACAAATTCGAATGTAGTACAATAATAATTAGGCTCAGGAATAGAAAGGTCAAGTAATAAATACATGGTTTAAAATTAAAGATAAATTGTAAAATGTACTTATACATTTAACACAGTTTATTCAATAATACAATTAAAAAATTTCCAAGTGCAAATTGAACATTTTTGCTTATTTTTTTAAGAAATAATCATACTGTGCTGGAGTTTGAGTTGGGAATTGTATCTAACTTTAACACAAGGATGACACTCAGGGTAGAAAATTGAATTAGTGAACTGTTTTATGTGTGTTCTATTTATTTGTTTTGTAACGTAAGACATTTTGTTACTATTTTTATGTTAAATATGTTTTTGGCTGCTATTTTATCAAAAAATACCAGAAACTACTAAAATAACCAATATAAACTAAACAAGTATACCACGAGTACATCAAAGTGTATAACAGTATCAATTTCATTACAAGTGTCGTTGCATTTCAATAATATTTGAATCGATGTGTACCATTAAGAGAAGCATATCTCTTGAGAATTTGCTCTTTTTACGCCTTGACATCAATGTACTGACAGAATCAATGTACTGACAGATGTCAACACAAATGTCACTGAATTCCAATAACATCCTTTCAAATCCTTTTACTGGATGTTTGTTATTTTCAAAAGTTCCGTTAAAGAATGAAAGCGTAGCAACATTTGCGAAGATTTTTGAGTAAATCAAACAGGAGAAACGTTTTAGAAATATATTATAACAACGTTTTATCATTCTTTTGAAACATTCAACGAGTAATCAAGTTGCATGTTTTCTTTGTGTTGTAAATACCATTAATTTTAATGTTAAATGCTAGTGATGGTATTTTATTAAAAGAACCGTGTTTCGTCGTTTACTTGTAAAATAATTAAATGTTTATATTATTTGCGTTTGATGGGATCAGTTAAACGATACATCATAAGTGATTTGTATTATCGAATACTACAGTATTATACTATGTATTCGATGTATAGAGATATTATAATTAAACTTTAATTCAGAAGAAAAATAGGATTATAAAAATGCGGCTAAAATGTCGAATGAATACTTCCATTAAGTATAAATATTTGTAGAGTCCCCATACAACTTTGTATTTGGAATACAAATTTAATTTTCTACCAATATAAAATTGAGATTAATAACTTATGATCTTGTTGTTTTCATGTTAAGCATGAACCTTAGTATTAAATAACATGAATCCTTAGTTAAGTTATATGTTAATTAGTTTATGTTAAAATTATTTAATAAACTATATATTTTACACTTGTACTCAATAAAACACTTTGTAACCGTTAATGGTAGCGTATTAAGCATTGCTTCATAAACTAAATAATAGTGGAATTGATGGAGCTATAACGGTTTGGAAGATATTTAACAAGTTGATTTCAAGAAGTTATGATCAGTTAATCTATGATCAAATGTGACAAAATAAAAGAAGGAATAAGATGTATTTTTTGTTATTACGTTCAATTGTTTAGGACCTATTTTTATTTCTAAAATATTTGTCTGGAATGTATTCGAACAGAATTTTATTTTCTGCTTTAGATTTACTAGTAGTTCTTTGAACAAGACCTCGGAAGAAATATAAAACCTATTCTTTATTGCAGATTTTTAAGAACAATGTGTTTCTCTAATAGGAATTATTCTCAAAATATATGGTATAATTTAAATATAATGTTGAGGAGATATCAAACTTTGATAGATAAACGTATAATTTTATAGTTTTAATGTGCAAGATTTGTCAAATCAATTCGCTAATTATTTTGTATCCGTTTGTATCACCACAACGCAAATTTGCTGAATACAAATGTGTCTTTTCATAAACCTCTTTCGCCTCAGTTGCTATTGTTTTCTTGTAATATCGACTAAATCTGTAATCTAATTTTTTTTTTAAATTTTAATGTCAAAAAACGGCATTTTGTTTTCCCTTAACCATCCTGCAATTGCGTAAAAAAGGTTTGAAGGAACACAAGTTATTGCAAACGTCATTTTAAATCCGTTGAAAGAATATTTATGTAAAATTTGTAAAAAAACGCATTTGACCCTGTCTGAAAATAAACAAATTTTTGATGGATGAAATGGCGAATGATCAATTATAAAATTTGTAATATTAGGCTACTGCTCCTAAATCGAAGAGTTCAAATAGTTTTTTACTACTTCATTAATTTTGTAAAATAAGAGATTTTGTACATATTATATTTATTTATTCATTATGTTTATTAATTTTGACTGTACGAAATTTTTAAATTTACCTTAATTAAGTTTTATTCGGTCCATAGTATGAGTTTTTAATAATATGTTGCTTTTGATTAAGACAATTTTCAGGTTACAATTTTATAACTTTTGTGAAAGAATTGTTTAGGCTTTATTAACATTTTTGCAACGTTTATTTTTTTTTTAATTACTTTACCAATTGTTTGAAAGATTTATTTGTAGAGGCATAGTAAGCTAAATTTAGATAATATAAGAATGTGGAATATGACATATTATTAATATTGAAAACATTTAAACAGTTTAAAAACAAGTATATTGTTTTATGGAATCGATTCAAAAATAAGAATATGGCACATTATTAAAATTGAAAACATTTAAAGAGTTTAAAAAACAAGTTTATTATTTTATGGAATATGACACATTATTAATAGTGAAAACCTTTAAAAAGTTTAAAAAAACAAGTTTATGGTTTTATGGAATCGAATCCAAAATAAGAATATGACACATTATAAATATTGAAAACATATAAAAAGTTTAAAAACCAAGTCTATTGTTTTATGGAATCGAATAAAAAATAAGAATAAGACACATTATTAATATTGAAAACATTTAAAAATTTAAAAAAACAAGTTTATTGTTTTATGGAATCGAATCAAAAATACCTAAG
>JAGFPH010001270.1:239156-254081 GCA_018207615.1 Philaenus spumarius
ATTGAAAACATTTAAAAAGTTTAAAAAACAAGTTTATTGTTTTATGGAATCGAATAAAAATAAGAATACGACAAATTATTAATATTGAAAACATTTAAAAAGTTTAAAAACCAAGTTTATAGTTTTATGGAATCGAATAAAAAATAAGAATATGACACATTATTAGTATAGAAAACATTTAAAAAGTTTAAAAAACAAGTTTATTGTTTTATGGAATCAAATCAAAAATATGAATATGGCACAATTTAATATTGAAAAAGTAAAGAAAGAATTTATTTATTCACGGAATCACACCAAGAATTCTTAGAACTGAATACACCGACTAACCATTGACCTACTACTGACACACTGGACAACGAACAATTTGAGTAACATGACAAATTTAAAAGTTGTATGATATTATTAAAATTGTATTTTATAAAATTTCGCTAGGTCGATTAAAAGAAAACTTTTTAAATTTTTTGTAAAAACTTTTAAACATCATTGTCAATATTTCGTAAAGTAATGTTAATACATCTAAAAAAATACAAGAATGTACATTCTTAAGTCTTGATATTAGTTTAGAACAAAACTGTCGAGATAATGAGTTTTGTATAAAGAGAGATGGCATTCTATTTTTAGATAAAAAAAAACAAACTGCAGAATAAGTAAATTATTATACATTTTACAATAATTTAGAACCATGATGTAGGTTATAAAACACAGTTTTATTTGCAAGTAAAATCCTGTATTATGTTGTCTTGTTGTGTAGTTAAAAAGAATATAAGAATAATTTTGATTACATTTGTTGTGTTTGTAGTTCGTTAATTGAAAACATTGATCTTGTTGTAGAACATGCAATAAATAGCTACTGAACATTGAGTGAATCAACAAAATATAACTCTATTGGACTAGGTAAAGAGTGTTTGTCTGATTTAATTAGGGCCTTTGATATTCACCTGAAATGAATTAGTTTGCATAAATTAAAGTTTTATATACTATTGTATAATAATAAAGTAGTATATTTACTATAAAGTATATATACTATTGTTGTATTCGACGGTTTATGTATGCTTCTGTGTGAATATTTTGCAGGATAGGTAAAATATTCTAAAATATATTAGGATGCAACCAAAAATATTTCCCTTGTGTTCTTGAAACTACTATATTGCTGTAGAACTTTGTAAATTCCAACGAACCGCTACAAAGCCATTGTAAATAAGTTTTGTAATTGCACTCTGTGACTTTGATCTACTTCGTCCTGACCAAACAAAGAGCCGCCCACAAGAAACTCACTTTTGCCCTGTCCTTTTACATAAAGAGATACAGTACCCTTATATTTGAAAGGCCGGATACATAAACAAGCTCCCTTTGTTTAACTGAGTTGTTTATGTTGTAGAGGAGTTTTATAAAGTCTCTTGAAAGAGTTACGAAAAAAAACCTCCTACGAAATATACATATTTGATGTAGGTAGAAATTTATCTGTTTTATTTCATATATTAGAGTAGACACTTGCATGTTTACTTGCGGTGTAAATATTTATTATTTAAAAAAGCCGCGTTTCCGAAAGAAACGAAGAACATTATTTATCTCCTTATGTATACACGGTCGATTGAAAATAAAATATGAGCAGAAACTCCATATTGCCTCTATTTAACCGTGTTAGGAAAAACGTATTTTTTTAAATTTACTTTTGGTCATTTTCATGCAGCTTAAGTATAATTAAATATAGAAGGCGACCATACACATACAATATGAAAATCTAAAACAAACCTTCACTGTGTTATCAACAATTTAATTTATTTTAACACTTTAATTCAAAATAATAAGAATGCTTTAATTATAACAACTAGTATATAATGGAATCCACTATTCCAGAAATATAATTAACAATTATTTCAGAAATATTTGACAGTTCATTTATCTTAGCCGAAATGGACTAGTAGTTTTGGTACAGTTTTGCAACCGTTAGGCCTCAAATCATCAGAAAAATGGACGCAAAATAACGTTATTGGGTTGGAATTTGCAATAATTTCAATTGCAAATATAATTATTAGTTCCCCAGCTTTGTAAATGAAATAACAACAAATTCCTCTAAAGTTTTAACAATTTACGCAATAAATAGACTAAACAGACAGCATAGAGCAATCTTAGTACTTCAAAATCAGTTGCCGGGCCATGAATAAAAAAATGTATCCCAAAAATGTTATGGAAAAGATACAAATAGTATAGTACAATGCACAATTATAAACATTTTGAATATAGCAATGTAACGAAGGGTTTGTACTGCTACAGAGTCAAACCAGCTTACGGCGTTGGATTTGTTTGTATGTTATTAACTGTCCATCCATTGGTACCAAAAGTCCTATGGATACCTAAAGAGTACTTTGCAAAAATTAATATCATTACCAAATAAATTAACATCCTGATCATTTAGAAGTATTCATAACTAAAAAATTAATTCACTTAATTTTAAGAACAAATTTAAACTTTGTCTTTCAAAACATTTTACATAGGCCCCCTGACGAAATATACTTTATAAACAAAACAACGTAGAGTTTGGACTGTCTATTGAATTTACGTCTGAATATTTTCTTTGAGGAAAAGGTAAAGTAACATTCTTTTTAAATTGAATTTATAAAGAATTGCTTTATAAAAATTTATCCAATACAGGACTATATAAACTGAATTCGAAGTAATACGATTGATATGGAATATCTGTTTAGAATTTTTAATAGCTTAAACACATTAATACAATTATAGCAGCTGCATTTTTATTTGGTCAATTTCCTCATTTTTTGCCCAAAGAACTGATGATAGAAGGGAAGTAGAACAACACTAGACAAAATATAACATCATATGTTGGGTTTGAAGCTATAACAGAACATGCCCTGGGTTGTGTTATTCAGAATGTCATTTACGTGATTAATTTAAAGTATTAAAACGCTATTAAAAAAATACTACAAACTTAATGTTAGAAAATCATTCAAAAACGTTACCTCTAATTTAAAGTAACAACACTTTCAAAATTAAGGTCTAGAAGCTCCAATTTAGCACTGTTAAGCAATCATACTCAACAACCTAACAGAAGTACTGTTTTGGTTTACAAGAAAATATGAAAATATATTAATGCATTAAGTTTTAATTAGGTAGTGTCTGCTTAGATAATTTAAATTTAATACAAGAAGCCGTCTAAAAGACAAACAAACTTTGAATTCATTTGAATTGAACTCAGCCAGTATTTCGAAGAATTAATCCTACACTTTTCTTGCAAATACTTTTTCGTAGAATTTATGTCATCATGTTAACTGACATTCCTGTAAAAGTTGGCGAAAGGTGATTTGTATTAAAATAATTAGTTTAGCAGATAATATATAAATAAGAAAAATAATCTGATATATTTTGTGCTTGATTTATGTTCACGTCAATAAAATGTAGGCCAGTGGAGTCATTAAAATCCCCTCCACTTGTCGTTACAACTGGAGCACTGAGTACATCAAAGACAGCCCTAACACTTTCCTCTTTTCTAATTTTCCCACGGTCCATTGACTTACTTATTTTCAGAATTGTAGCAGAAGATTGTCAATGTTATGTTTCATGAAAGACTTTGTGAACGGAATATTATAACACGAGACTGCTTCTGCTATAAATAATTGCATCTATATAAAACAGACTGTATACTAAAAGAAACCGTAGAACCTTGTATAGTTTCTCAACTCCTTGAACCACTAGATCTACCCTCTGTTATTTTAGATGTTAACAATAACATGGGTTGCTGCTGGACAATGCCGCGAATTCCAATAATTTTAGGCGCTGCCATTTTCCAGTTCAGCCCTGTTTATGAATGACAACGTTCAAAGTTTACAGCTAAACATGGTTATACAACTCAACGGGATTGGTGATATTTTATAGTTATCTTAATGTAGCTTGGCTCTAGAGTCAGCTGCCAAGACAATGTACCACCAACAGGAAAGATTATTAAGAAATACGTGATTAAGAGCACTTAGTATTCTAGGCAGTAGTGTGATAAATACATTTCTTTACAAAGCAATCGGCAAATGCGGTATTAAAGAGATATCTGCCAGTACCAATGAAATCCCTTTTATTTGCTCAAATTTCTGAATACTGTACCAGATATATGTCAGGTTAAAATATGAAAGTCGAATAATAAAACTAATAATACTTCACTAGTTTGGCATGAGAACTAGCGTATAAGTTTACACTATTACATAAAAAGCTTCAGTTAATCCTATTTTTTATTTGTTTTATGTTGTTTTGTTAAGATATTAAGTCAACTTTATATGTTATAAATTTATTTGGTTGGGATATTTCACCATGTGTCCCAATTTTAATCTGTCTGTGGTTTTATTTTGAGATTCACTTTTTACTTAACGTATTGAACAACCCATTTCACTCTAATCTTCTGAAGTTCTTAGTTAAACTGATACAAACATTTGGGATGTTTTTAAATTTAGGTAAAATATTTAAAACACTGAAGAGTAATTTGAAATACCAATCAACCTCTAACTAGGCTACTTATTATTTTGTTGTTAGTTATTTACCTAAAATGTATTTATGTTAACAATAATTTTAACACTCCTCGAATTTTATTACATTTGCTAAAATTAAAATAGCACAAGTTTTTTATTTATTTGGAATAAAACAGTGCAAGTTATAATATTCATTTACATGTTAAATTTACGAGTCTAGATATATTGTCAAAAAAAAAAAACAAAAAAAAAAAAACAAGTGTAGGCCTATTTATTTGTTGTATTCCCATAATCTGTCTTTTACAATTTTAGTTTTGTATGCTTAACACTAATGTAGGCCTATACTAATGTTAATTGCATTAGTTCTTCTCTACTAAAGGAACGGTCTTGTACTGAACAGTTTTAAGAACTCCTGTCTGTAGACATTTTACTCGTTTGATAGTTTAATTTTATTAGTTCAAAATAAGTAAATACTCATCTCTTAAGACAGTTTATGTGCACACAAATAGCTATTGGAACCAATAAGTATTGATACATTCACATCTTACTAAATAAATAAGATAAATATTACATATAGATAAACAATTTTCAAAATATCAACATTAAAAGACACTTGAAAAGATGTTAAATGTTATACCTTATAAGCCCAGGTAACATTTAATTTATAACTCAATGGACCAAATGAATTCAATGCTTGTACAAAAGTATACAATTTTCGTAAATAAAATAGCAATATATTTAGTATTTGCTGAGGTTTCATGTTTTTAATTTTGTCTTAAACTATAAAATTTATTAATTTAATTTAATTAAGGAAATATTAGGAAAGTTGGGAGATTATGCAACGCTAAAATATTTTCCAAATATGGGTGAGAAAACGCCTCCTATTGTTAAATGTTTGAAACATAAATAGTTAACGAAATATCTCAGTTTTAAATAATTTTATATTGCTCACCATCTAAACTGGTAAACTGGCACCTATGCTACCACCTACCTCAACAAAAACCATCAAAACCATCTTCAGTAACGTTATTCATACGATTAATCTCCAATGGAGACCCAACCAGCCCTCCAAGTTACCAATTTCGCCAACAAATCGTACGCTAAGGCTACGATAGCCATCGTGCCATACTTTATCAATAATTTGTTATCTTCAGGAACACTGCAATATATCGGAATAGTTTTTTGAAGCCATCAGAATGGTCGTTGAGATCTTTAACAAGTTGTGAAGTGTTCATTTAGAAAGCCAAATTGCTCACGACGAATTACGTCTTTGAGATGCTGGGTGAGCTGGAAATAAACAAATCTCTCAAAGACTTTGGAAATATTTTGAAGAAGTGAAATGAGTCTGATTTTCCGGAACGAGAGCCTACTTTTGGGTTTAGAAATCGTAATGGTTTTAGCTTATTTCCATGATGAAGGGAAGTGGCCTGTTCGCATGATTTCATTAAAGATGGTTGTGATGATTGCTACCGTGGTAGCTGGGACGAAGCGAAGCGCGGTAAGAAGTTTTGCTTTACAAACTTCCAGCCCAGTTCCTCATAATGCTATTATTATACATCTCATAAACATACCTTGATGGTTCAGGGTTGCTGTTGAAGGTACTCTATCCACTAATAAACCCATCGATGCAGGAGTTCTCCAAGGCTCGGTTTTTGGACCGTTACTTTACCTTATGTACACTAACGACATTCTAGTCATCCCAAAGTATCACAGCGACTCTTTGCCGATGACTCTATAATTTACCACAGATCACTTAACCTGGAATGGTTCTTCAGTCATCCAACAACAGTTGGATAGGCTGCAACCATGGCTCAGGAAGTAGAGACTTGCAGTAAACACAGGTAAAACACAAACCAACCAATTCTCTACAATACGTAGACTCCCAAAGTTCAACTAACTCTTAACAAATCCCCCATAGTATAGGCCCGACATGTCAGATATCTTGGAATCACGCTTGATTATAATCTGAAACTGTTCTGTCACGTCAAGCTAACACTGTCAAAGACTGAACATGTCCGTGGCGAACTCCTTCCCGTCACAAAAGCCAAGAGCCTTCTACCACTTCGTGTCAGGTAGTCAAAACATACATCAGACCAGTACTCAAGTACGCATCTCCAGCTTGGTATTCCCTTCTGTCTGTTGCTTGGAAGAAGAGGTTGGACTTCTTCAAAAACAAAACCCTCCGATGGATCATCAACTCAGCATGGTACGTATCGTACACAACCATATCTCAAAGGCACAAAATTCCCAAAATTCAGGCACAGAGCCCAAGGTTCTCACCAGACACTCACATACAACAAATCATCACTTATCTTGCAACTCCGCCGGACAAAAGAAAACGTCCCTTTAGTCTAGTTTGCGAATCACAATAAGCACTTTAAAATCCTAGGTCACTCTTAAATACTCTATAAATTTTCTGTAACTAATCCCAGTGTATAACATGGATTCACCATTACGTACCCACACAAAATTTATTCCAAATTAAGTCAATAAAATTTTTTATAACTTCATTCTTTAGTTTCAGATTAGCAGCCAATGATTAAACAGATGCTGTCAAACATTAAGACCCCTCAGGTCTTGCCAATTTAATAGTTGGTAGCAATAGTTCATTTTATTACAAAACCTAAATAATACATTATTTATAATAAAACATCTGTAACACCCTTACTTTGAAATTCTGATTTAACATTTATCCAGTTGTACCTTATATTTTTATACATTTTAGGTAGAACTTTTTACTTGTATATAAACAGGAAAAATACACACACAATAAATACCTTATTGTAAATCCGATTTTAATTTATTAGAGGTCATTTCGTAGAATCTAATTACTTATTACTTAAACATATTTTATGATCAAGGTATGTCAAAATAAGTGAATAAGAAATCAATCCTACAATCAAAGTGGGAGTGCAGCTGAAGGAGGGTATCTTCATTCACATACACACCCATTATTAAATTATTATTCATTAGTGAAGTAATGCCCAAAATCAACAAGGTTTGCTACAGAATGAATGAATGCCTTTATGACGTACAAAACAGAGACAGGCGACCTTTCGTCCAGCCACATTCCAAGTTTGATAATACTCTACTGGATCAGACTAGGCCTAAACGAATACTGTGTTAATTTATAGAATTGGTCAGAAGTATAACTACATGACAAACAGGATGGCAGAGAGGCTAAAGCCGACTCAAGTCTCCTACATTTGGAACCACAAGAGCAGGTTAGGTAGCAGCGCTTATTAAGTTATTAATGATAACTTCGTCATCATTAATATAACTTATGTAAAGTCGTTAAGCAGAAAACAGGACAGTTACATATTGTTTTTCACATGTTTTCAATCAGCTGTTTATAATAATTTTAATGGACTATAAACTACAACAATACATTTTGAAAAATGCACTCTATAAACCTTTGCTATTTTTTGAATGTTTAACAAATTATAATTCTTTTTTGTTTTGTTGGTGATAACGTGTGCAATGCCGAGAAAAGAAAGTCAATTGAAACAAGTTTGCACCGATTTTTTTAAGTCTAATACAAAAATTGTTATATAGAACGGAATGTCCCGGATTAATTTTTTCCTGATTCCCACAAATTAGTTTTTTTTGTTTGTATTATTATGCCAATCCTAAAATTTTGAGCAATTTGCACTTTTCAATTTCGTATTAACTAATTAGCTGGCATTTCGACTTGTATACTTACCTTATAAACTTGTGATATCCGTAATATAAACTCGGTCTTGGAGATGCACTTAAAATGTTAAATATTTATAGGTTATGTTTAGTACCAAGTTGATCAACAATGGAATACAGACTCTACGTTATATAGTGATATAAAATCACATGAATACAGTACGTTCTATTATTATCAATGTATACAATGTAGGTTAACTTAAACAAATACGTTTATCACTAAATATACGTCAGACAATTTTACAATTTGTGTTCCGTACACATTGTGATAATGTGTAACCTTATGAACCTTGATTGTAGAAATGATATATACCGTGTTATAGTTCTAACCTAAACCAGTTGCAAGTAATTCAATCTGGTAATGTAGTTTTATAAAGGTACGGCATGTTTTGTATTTTTTGTACGTCTTCTCTGTAAGATCTGTGTACAGGGTAGCGGAAAAGTAAGTTTTACCACCTACTAAATTTGTTTTTAAGCTACCCCTAGCAGTAATAGTATTTTTATTTTCAACTTTAAGTGAAAGCGGAAAATTTATGTATAAAGTTCAAATAGGTCTTATGGCCTCACACAGTTTAGAACCTCATTGTACAAATATATGGACATACAAATTAGGATAACTTTCTTAGTAATATTAAAACAATAAATTTAAAGTTAGATTTATATGTTAAAAACTCAACATGTGTATATTTATAATATGTTTTGAAGTATTAATTACCATCTTTAAAATTTAAACTTTCGAGTATTATTTTGTTTTAGAACAGTGTATTTTTATTAGTGTGTTTTCGACAAAGGAAATTACTATAGTCACAATTTATTTAACAAATTATAACGGCTAAATAAACGTTGAAAAAATGACTGAAGAGGAAAGTTCATAATGAAATAATAAATAATTGCTATTGTTTTAAATGTAGAATTCAAACATAAATACAAAGGGTCATATATATCTATTACTAAATAACAGATAACCTTATAGCCTAAGCATTACAAATCATTATCAGATAAAACAAGAAAAATATAGGTTGAATTTAATATAGTTCAAGGTCAACAGATTAGTAGAACAATAACTATGATAAAATAATTTTGAAAAACATTTTCACTACAACTCTCAAAATAATGCGTGTACTTAATAGACACTCTTGAATTTGTTTCAGGTTTTTATGTTTATTGCCATACTAGATAGCTGAAACTAAGCAAAACCCTCGTATACCATTTAATACTCACCTTTAAATAATTTCATAATTAATAATAATAATTAGAATTTAAAACCAATTTTTAATATGTGCTTTGAGGTAGCTTAAGTTTGCTCCATAAATATATTGTAGTTTTAAAGATATTCTTGAAAAGGTTTATAAAAAAATCCATAAAGTCCTTTTCCGATGTTGAACAAAACCTGTGATGTAGAGGAAGCTGTTAAATAGAACCAAAGTTTTATGAAAAATATGTTTACCGTGAATGGTGTTTAACAAAATAATGTGTCTCGAAAAGAATTAATTTAAGAATTGTAAGGATGCAAACGTGCAAGTATTTAAGCCATTTGTTACTTTGTACTATCCAGATTGAAATTCCTACCCCGCAATGCAACGC
The DNA here is from genome assembly GCA_018207615.1 of Philaenus spumarius. Taxonomy (NCBI): domain Eukaryota; kingdom Metazoa; phylum Arthropoda; class Insecta; order Hemiptera; family Aphrophoridae; genus Philaenus; species Philaenus spumarius. The sequence goes on from JAGFPH010001270.1 coordinate 248,903, forward strand.
AGGTCCACAACACTTACTTCCTTATCGGTCCTTACAAAGAGAACAACCTCATACTATTTACAAACATCTCGTAACACTCCCATGGAATGGAATTTCGATATTAGATCAAGGCTGTCAAAATTAGATCACCGTGGAACTATATGGTTCTGTTGTCGACTGTGACATCATCGTTGCGGATGTTCTAATAGTTACCACACATGTGAAGCTATTAATTTAAGGAATTAATTAGGTTTAGGTCGTCGCACATTAAACAGAACGGAACAAACTAATTTATCAGAGAGTTTCAAGAATACTTGTGTAGTTTCGCCTAGTTGCTAAATTGTTATACGTTATAGAAGCGAACACCAACAATAATAAATCCACAAACAGTATATTATAATGTAATTAATGAAAACATATTTTCAACAGATAAAATACATTTTAATAATAATAAAACTATCTCATTATGCATTGATGAAGGTTAAACTAGAACTCTTAAACTCTTATAAACTCTTGTAAAACAAAGTAAAATATTTATTTGAAAAGCATACAAACATAATTTTAAGTGAATTGACTCCTGGGTTCTTCATGCACCAATACCCGTGCTCAGAAACATCATGATTTAGAGTTTTCTTTAGACAATATAAACAATGAAACACGGTAGTACATACAATAATAACCCTCACATGATTTTTGTCGAATCATTTGGGCAATACATACCCGGTGGCGGTGGAGGTGGGATGCACCCCGTGAGAGCTCTTCGTGGGTTAGCGCCCTTACTTCTATTGAAATGTTCTGGATACGCAGGACATCCTCGATAGTTGGAGGCCCCCCCACCTCTGTTCACGTCCTTGAGATCTTCTTCTCGGAGTTTGGTGCACTCTGTCCTGTCATCAGCACATTTAAGACAATATTGTTACCAACGCACAGTGGAGTTATTTAAAAGATTTTACATCCATGCGACGAACAAATTTAAGTAACAGTTGTGTACTGTATCAGAGATAAATCTCATGCATTGGGGATAATCAGTTTATTGGGGTTTAAAATCACTTTTTAAGTTACGAGGATAGTTTAGGACAGTCTCTTGCTCTTATTTTTGTTGCAATTTTTTGAAGTTAGACCCAAAAACTGGCTTTGCCAAAGGTTTTCCCTAATTTCCTGTTTTTTTTTGTTTGTATTCGGTTGGCATTTTTTCATCTAAGTTATTGATATGTTATGTTTTTAATTAAACTGTATTAAACAATTAAAACACTTATGTATAGTAGGATAGCAAGTATTATGTTATGTATATAATTTTATATAAGTGTTTATATGTATATATTATTATAAGGGGAAATACAAATTCATTCATGCTTCCGTTATTAAATGTTCTTTAATCATGAACGTTTAGGATTGAATCGTACTAAATAGAATTTACAATTCTGGGAAAAGACAAGTTTATTTCAGTTGAGCTACGACTTCTTTTACGTCACAAAATTATTTCTAATAAATATATCCAAGATTGTTTTTAGTTTTCTGGAATGATGAAAGTTATAATGTATTTATAAATATAAAATAACGCCAACATCTTTGTGTATAACGTGTTTATAACCTGTTTTTGGAAATAAGTCTAATTTGGGAATATATGTCATTCTATTTGCTTCAAATAAATGCTAAACAAATCTTTTACATTCCCCTAGATCAATTACAACACTGTTTACTGCCGATTTACTGGTGATTTACTCGAATTTACTGCCGATTAAAAATAACTCTTTACTTTTCTGAAAAGTGTTTATGTTAACAATAATAAAATAACAATAACTACCCACGCATTTTATTTGTGTATCTATTAAAAGGAAAAAATATTAAATTAGAGTTTATTTATTGTTTTTATTAGTCTGTAATTATTGCGTTAAAGTATATAATTATACATTTTCAATAAATAACATAATCATGGATCACAATTTTTACCAATAAAAATCACCTAAAATTTTTAATTTTCCTGTTCAGAAATAACAAAAGTTATCTATTATATACATGTACCTATAATTAGGTACAATAACATTCACTTTATTGTACTCATATGTTGAGTAAATTAAATGTTATTCCCTTTTTAAGAAAAGGAATTGAATTAAGTCAACAAAAGAATAAGATGGCTGCACATTCAAACTTTTCAGTTAGACCCCAGATTGAGTTATTTCATTACACAAAGTAATATTTGAACTGTCTTATTCAAATCCGAATGGATAATTTTATGATTTGATTAGAAACTGAACACCCTTCTCTGTTTGAATTGATCGTCTACAGACGGCGTTATTTCTTGGGAAGTAATAAAGAAAGAAATTATGAGATTTTAATTAAATTTAAATGTAAAATTAAATATATTTTCAGATTTACTAAATTTCAAAATCTTTAAGTTTAAAATTTTTTTAAATCATTTTTAAATTTTAGTAACACAAATCAAAAAACAAAAAACAAACATAATTTATATATTTTAATAAAATTGTATTGTACTTGTATAAGCTAATTTGTCATAACCCTATTCAAACCCCCATAGCTAATTAGTTTGGCCCTATCTCTTTCCATAGACACTTAAGATTTCCTTAAAATTCAACAGTTTAAGTTCTATTTATGTAATTTCAAAATATTGCTTATATATATATATATATATATATATATACAAGCAAAGTAAATCATGACTCATTTTCATTTAATGGTAAAATTAAAGCTTTAAAGCAAAACCAAACTTGTTATTTAAACAAAATTCATGAGCATAAATGTTTAAGCGATAATACTAAGTAAAGGGGAATTAAGTTATACAAGAAAGTCAATTAGATTGACTTACGAATATGTATGGTAATTTTACTGCTCGTCAAATTATAGAGGGTAAACACGCCCGCGGAATTTTACAAGCACATTTTACAACTATGTCATCACTAATAATGTTGCTATTTGAAGAATTCTGCACCGAAAATCTCACTGTGATTGAAGATGTGTAACACCACAGGTTTCAAATGTTGCAAATGCGTGTACCAAAATATAAATTGCAAACATAAGGGAACAACATCTAAAATGGCATCTACTTAGGAGATTATTAAGAAACTACATAAACTGTTTGATCAAAAGGGAAACAACGAGCCAGTATTTAAGTTTGCTTACACCTAAACGGTATGGTCAAATCAATTTTGATGTTTGTGAAATCAGTAAGATCTTCATACTTTTTGCTTTCTTTAGCGTCGCTGAACAAATTCTTAAAATATTTATTTGCTTTGGTAGGGCACAATTACGCACACATCTATCTGTCATAAATATATGTAGAATATTGTATCTTAAAGAAATGGACGGCTTTCAGGAAACGTATTATTTTATCTCGAATGAATTTACCAGTTGACCAATTTTCTAGCAGAACATTTCATGGCATATTTAAAAGAGCATAAGAAGGAATTTATTATTTGTTGGCGAAATAAAAACTGCAGCTTCTCAAAGAAATGTCACAAAGTTTTAATCAAGTGAAGATGAAGCAAATACCAAAATAATTCTTCATGGTGCCTACTTTATTCAAAAAGGAAACGCAATCTTGCATGTCTATTCTCCAGATTCAGACATGGTGTTACTGGCTATAGCGAGATACAGCCGTCTTCCACAACTCACAGGAATTTACGTTGGACATGGAATGAAGAGATTTAAAGTCAACAACCAATTTGCAATGCTTTATTTTAAAAGCATCAGCCTTACCAGGATTACATTCATTGTTTGACTGTGGCACCACTAGTTCTTTTGTAAACAAAGGCAAACTGAATTAATTAGTAGAAAGCTTTTCAATGTACTACTACTAACGTTTTTAATATTTAGCTAATCTTGTTACGTCCAGATATTTCAGCGGAAACCAGGTCATGGTTAGAGAAATTAGTTTGTCAAGTATATTACCAATATACCTAACTTTTGCATTGTGGATATTGCTTTCACCAAAACGCAGTTTTATGATGACGTTTCACACCAACCAGAGAAGCACTTTCATCCAACAATTGAAAAAGCAAATCTGCTTATCGCAATACTATTAGGTAGGAGAATTTCTTATCAAATACAACTCGCTTGGCTCTAATTATTTTTTCAGTGAGAGAGTCGCAAAAACATGTATTTAAAATAAGCCGACCAAGGACATATAAATATATTTATATATTATTTAAATTGTTTGCATACAATTTGTATGCCTAAGTCTAAGGGCAAAACCGAGTTCAAATTAATTTATCAAATTCACAAAATTCTCAAATACGAATATCACTCAATTAACTAATTACGTCAATTATAAAACAAACAGAAGCTGATTCTACTCAAACTCAATACAAAACAATTATTTCCAAATATTCATAAGAAATATGCGCTCACCTTATTTTGTCTTCATTGCTTCTTCCAGTTAGATCGTCCTTCCTCGACGTATATGATATGGTTCGTATTGGATTTATTCCTTTCTTTTAACAACTCTGTTCCCACTCAGTTTTACTATAGATCATGAAAAAAAATCCAAATACAATGGTTTTACTAGTCTAGTTCGGTCGTTGGCCTACTACAAAATGCAACTATACAATTTGATTTCATGGCGTGTTGTGCTGTACTAATATAATTCTACTTCTAAAAAATATATAAATATGATTTAATTAATATCACTCATTCTATTCCGTAACAATATCCAGTATTATAATCTATAGAAGAAAAGGGCTGGAAGAAAGTCGAGGATAAGTTCGAGCCAATTATGTGCACGGAACCTCGTGCTCCATCATTCCTTTTGGAAGTCAGTAGGCGTGAATGTACGTAAAAACGATGTAACCAGTCATGTGTGTGTAGGGAACCAATAGAAATGCACAGAAATGTGTCTATGCAATGGTGATCCGGAATTGTGAGAAAATGTTGGTTCTTATACTGGTAATGAGGAAGTTTTTGTTAAAATGATGATGATGACAATGTCGATTGTAATGATTAAAGTAGTGTTTAAACTTGATTCTACTGAAGATTGTTTTCATTTTATCTTCATCCCATGAACTGATCTAATTAGTTAGAATTTTACTATATAAATAAAAAACAGAACACAGTTTCTCATAAAAAACGTTTAATATTCAAACGCGTTTCGATGACCAGGTCATCATCATCAGTGATGGTTACAAACTTGTATGAGTTATAAGTTTGTAACCATCACTGATGATGATGACCTGGTCATCGAAACGCG
>JAGFPH010001270.1:254181-271896 GCA_018207615.1 Philaenus spumarius
TCATAAGTCCAGTTCAAGTTTAAATTTTATTAGTTTGAATTTTACACTAATTTTGTTCGTATCGTTCAACTCTAAGGAATTTAAATATTATCTTACCCAATTTGGCCACCATATTGGATCTCTGAGTAAAATTTCAACTTATCACCATTGATGTTCTTATTTTACTACTTACAACGAATCTATTTACACCTCTCTCATACATCTTGGAGCCCACGGAATAACACTTGCCTCCAGACTAATAAGTATTTTATTGATGTTAATAATTTATCTTCTCTGTCGTATTTTTAGAAACAGATTTAAAAAGCCAATGCAATAAGACTCTATCCTATTGGAAAGGAATGAATTATTTTGCTGGAGTGTGTTCGATTTGTCACTCTATCTAAGTTAATGATGTGTCAGAAGCATTGCGAACACGCTTTCTGTTAGAGATATTGAGTTAAACTCGTTTTGTTAAACTTTTTGTTAATTGAATGAAATAAATCGTAGTGGGATGACGCCGGGTTTTCAGAAGTCTTGGGTTTTGCGACATTTTATGTTAGGTACGTTTTCCTGTATGTATCTCATGGACCTTATGTTTTTTTAATGTGTCCCATACGAGGATATAAATAACAAAACATGAGAGCACTTTGTAATTAACTAGATTTTGTATTTATAGGTCATTTTCTGAATTAAAATAGATCATAAAAAGATGCAATCGTTTGTTTTTTTGTAAACAGAAAATAGAGACACATTGGTTGGGGGGGGGGGGGATGAATAAAATACACAGCAATAATTCTAGATATAAAATAATTTAAAGTTACGAGAAATATGTTTGGTGAATTTTTAATTTAGTTGTCAAATTAAGTGCAACTTATTTATCAATCCAGCTCATTGTTTTAGAATCTGGAATGGAAAATAAACTCTACATACATTACTAAATATACATGCGCATATGTTCCTAGGGAGATGAAACGAGAACCTGACCAAACGAACAATAAAAAAACGTTTAACAGTAAATATACGAAATGATTACAAAATGATGTTCTAACAAATATAAATCAATGCACATTACTTTAATGCTAAAACAGCATAAAATAATTTACTATGGAAGAACATTGCGTGATTCACATGCCAACCCCTACACAAAGTCTGACACAATTATTGTGATAAATCTAATGTAGCTTATATTTTAGGTAACAAATTGTCGAAGAAAACTTCCTATAAGAGAAAGCCTGCACATGATTTAGTTTCATTTTTATGAAAAACCTTGAAGCAATGCATATTTGGCCCAAATGTTTTATGATGTAAGCAAGTATTAGATTAGCTTACACTTAACATTTTCACAAGAATATTGGGTTTTTTGTGATATAATCTCTTTTAAGTATTGGCATCTCCTGGATTACTTGTTATAATTATATAGGGCACAAATGACGTGGTTCAGGTAATGCGACATAAGCATTTGTTTTATTTTTTTGTTCAGTCTCAAAGAGTTTATGAGATTCAGCAATTTTAAATGTAAAATTGGTTTCCTATAGGACATTTCTTTTCGGTATCCTCCCTTTTGAGCAATTTTGGTAATGGTTATTTCTTATTTAACTTTGCATTGTAAATTGCATTTTAATCTGATTGCAAAGATTAATACATAGAAAATATATCAATTCCGTTATTATCAAGTAGAAGGAAAATATAATTATTTAAAATTTGATGGAAGATTTTTGAAAAAGGGGAATATATTTAGAGACCTGTTTCTCCCGGATTTTGCGACTCGTAGAACGATGAACTAGAGTCTTATGAATACGCAGTCGGGCTATAGTTTTGCGTCGAAGATAGCATTTCTTTGATGTATTAAACATTCTGTACAACTTTGCTTGGATATAATAATAACAAAATATTAATTACAAAAATATAAATTTGTATAATCTAATCAAACAATCTTGATGTAAAATTACTGTGCAAACTGAACCTTATAATATTTGTTTGCTTGATAAACATTTCACGTATCTTTGAATTCAAACTAATTATTTTTTATAACTTGGCACTTGGTGTGTTCAGTATTATTTTTTTAAGTTCCTTCTCAGCCAATGATTTAATAAACAAGCGTAACTTACAAAAGTTATTATAATCGGAATTGTGATTGGCTGGAGCTAAACTGGTTTTAGCTGGTCCAATCAACCTTAATAGTCAAGTGATCTTATTCTGTCAAAATGCCTTTTATCAGTGTTTGTTTGCCACTTTGAGTGTTCAATGGACATTGAAATATCTCAAAATGTCTTTAAAATGTTGCGAGTAAAACTAGTAAATATCATTTTAAAAATGTTACCTAATCCAAAAAATAGTTTGAAACTGTCTGACCTTTGAGGGAGTCTTTATCAAGCTGTAGCCAGATAGCTGAGCTTAATACACTACTCATTCTTTTATTGTTAATCTTTAAGAGTGTAATTTATTCAATTTGTTCTACTACACAATTTTTTTTATGAAATTACCATCGATTTGTAAACATTATTTTTCAAAAACTTAAATTGCTCAGTTTTATATAAAGCAATGTAAACAAATTTGTGTAAAATATCTACAAAGAACATAATTTCTTGTAAAATATTGCACTAGAGAGTATTAAAGAATACAGTTCTGTTGTAAAAATAGTTTAACACTGAGTTTTTAAATCCTGATGTTTTGCTATATTAATCGTTATGGCACAAGTGTTAAGAGGGAATTTTTATTGAAATCTACAGGATAATTATACAAACAATGTTTACAGAAATAAATACACTCTTGAACGAAACAATCTAGTCTATATCCAAGTAAAATTTTACAACATATATATATTTCCTTACTGTTTTCAGCTCCAATTCTCTTCCCAGTTCTTTCAGTCTCTGAGTTTAGACATGCGCAGTGTCAGTGTGTGGACGTAACGTGTGTAAGTATTTAACTTGTTTGTATTGGTCAGAACGAATACGAGGAAGTTTTCATAAATTGAAATGGATACATGTCACAGTTAATGTAAACATAACTACAATTAATTACCGCGTAGTATCCCTTAAGTGTACTTTATTGCTAGCACTATTGGAGTTTTGGATTACATCTTCCATTCGGAGTTTGCATTGATTAACTTACGTTATCTCGTTAAATTAACTTATCGTTAATAATTAGTTATTTAAAACAATAATAGGGATTGTTGAAACGTAATTTTAAATCATAGAATGTGTAATGGTATTAGTACTACACTTCTAAAACAAATGATTTGATCACACTGCCAAACCATTGACGTGAGTTGAGCGAATTTCTAAAATGAAATATTTTTTAGGGTTTCAACCAAATATTTCTGAAATCGGACTTCTCACAAGGTTGCAGAAATATACAAGTAGAATTTGTTTTACCTCAGCCACCAGGCCCCGGCACACGAGCTGCTCGTTTCCGATTGCAGTGAAAATCTGAAACTTGGATCAGAAGCGCCTTTACCAATGAATACTTAAATGTAAACATTTAAGTATTCATTGCCTTTACTGTTAAACACTCCACAAGGGGTTGAACGGGAAATTTTATTGTATTGTACGTTTTGATGGATTTTCGGTTAACCAGATGGGCTACAAGGACGTTTAATAAAAGTTTAAATAATCGTCTATATTAAATTATTTAGATAAACTCCCAAAACAGTTTCTTTCTAGTACTAAAAGTCTATAAGAAAAAATAACTTCGGATCAAAAAAATTATATTTTTGGGTAATAAACTCGGCTGAGATACTTAGAAAACCAACGTGTCTACCAAATTTGGACCAATTGTGGCAGTTAGATTGAGAACACATAAAATATACAAAATGTTTAATGACTCTCAAAACGCGTTTTGAGGACCATGATCAGTGCTCATTGACAATTTCCGACTCGAGGTCTCGCCATAAACATCATAGCAATAGTTTATATTCCCTACTATGGAAAATCGCTAATAAAGATCAAGCGAAGTCATTTTCCTCACGAAATAGTTATATAACAGATCCAAGTTACCGCCACCATTTTCAAAGCAACCAGAGGAAATATATGCAATAATAATGGAGTTTTTGTATATTTTCCAGACATAAAATTGTATTTTAAATTTGTTACACGTATTATATATAGTTGTATATAAAAACTAATGGAGTTTTTTTATATTTTCCAGACATAAAATTCTATTTTAAATTTGTTACACAAATAGTTGTATATAGTTATATATAAATATAGTTTACAAACATGGCCATTTCTATTGAAAAACAAAGTCACGAAATAGAAAGTTTAGGATATTTGAACAAAATACTTTTTCTTGATTTGTAAAAATAAATTCACAGTAACCAAGCCTTAATATTTTAGTATAAATACATTAAAAAACACATTAAACACATTTAAAATTTGAAAATCTCGATCTTTTTTTATCGCGAGTTTTTAAAGAAGTAGTGTGTAACTATCTTCGATACAGTCGAACCTAAAATTTGGTAAATTTGTAAAGCAATTGTGAACAGCGAGAATTGATATAAAATGAACTGCATTTGGAAATTTTAAATTCTAGATGATTATTAAGTATGAATAGGATCACCTGTTTATCAAGTATATTCTAATGTGTAAATATATTTAACAACAATCTTATACATATGTAAAGGATATTACCTTTTAGTATGGACTTTTATGTGTTATGTTTAATATCGATTGGTTAATCAATACCGTTTAATATAATACAACTTGAAGTCTTAAAGTATAACATATAATTTTAAACTACACTTGTGTTTAAATAAATATAGGAAATTAAATATAAACATTTGGTTGTACATATTATTATATTTATTTATAAGCAATAGTTACATCAAAGCTACAAAATTTCTTTACAGAATAATGTCTAACTGAAAACTGTAACAGGTTTTGAAAACAAACTACACCATTAAAAAAATACTTTACAGAAAGTAGGCGATTCCCTTCCACCTTTGTCCTTACCGTAGATTACGTAACATTATCTCAGTCGTATATAAAATCGCTTGGAATAGTAAAATGGTGTGTATATTAATTTATATATTTTATGGTGACACTTTTTACCATGGTTGCTCTTTACTCTGAAGTTACACTAATCATCAATAGTTAATTATATTCGTACTAAACCCGTAAACCAACTCAATGTGGGCTTTGAATTAACTTAGATAGGTTTCACACTGGATAAGTCTAGCGCAGAGCAATTCCGTTTAAATAATTTAAAAGCAAAATACTGCGTTCTACCTAAAAGCAATTCGGATTCGGTTACATGTCAAATTGTAGTTGAGTGTTTAGGGTTAACGAACTAACTGAATAGAGAGAAGAAGACAAAAGTGACGAACCGACAGTTAAACTATTCTAAACAGCACAAGAACAACAATGTACTCGTGCATAGAATGACAAGAAGAATGATGAATCATATGCGGCATACACATTCTAGTGAGCATGTATGTGCTGTGCAAGAGCTTATCAGAGTCGTTACATGAGGTTTTAATTAAATACATGTTTGTAATATACCTTACTATTCTAATTAAAAGTAATTGAGTTTTGCAGATAAAATATGCAAGATCGTTTAAAACTTTATTGTTTTATAATAAAATTATTAATAATATACATTTATTTGTTGGAAGATTACTTTTAAACTAGCTTAGTACTAAGCAAAAGGTGACTTGTATTTTTGAATTAATACAATTTTAAAAACTTATATGTTATATTTAATTATATCGAACATATTTGTATTTGATCAAATATAAACGCACAAGACAAACAATGAATGTAGGATTAAAAGAAATATTATTTAATGTGAGAATATGTCTATATTTATAAAACACAAGACACCAAATTATTTATATTTTTTCACGAATGACATTTTAATTCCCAGTATGCATTTCACAAATACCTTTCTGCACGGTAAAGAATTTCCATAGTTATATGTATTTAATATTTGAGGCAGAACAAGATACTGAGATAGTATATGTTTTGTTGAAGCAAACTAAAAACGATAACAAACTAAAAATGTCATCTGGAAAATTCTATTAAATCGGTGCTTTTTTTTACAAAATGCAGAATCAAATATCAAGGATACATTATTAAAGTCTGTATTCTGTTTGAGGCAAAAAATGATACTGAGGCAGTATATGATGTGTTAAAGCAAAGACGATAACTAACTATAAATGTCAGCTGAAAAATTCTATTATATTGGTGCATTTTTTATAAGACTATTAAGGACAACTAAATAGTTTTAGTCTCATCAATTATTAAGGACACATTATGTTTTAGAGAATATATATTTTTAAGCGGCAGCAAACATTTCATCAGAAATATTATTTTTATAATTCAAATAAAGTTATATTATTATTAATATTGAAGAAATTATTTTTATGGTTGTGTTATTTTAAATTTTAAACCGGTATGCAATGTGTGACAGTTTAAAATTAGTTTTGAACCACTCTAAAGACATTTTTGCTATATTATACTATTTATTTCTAATGCTTTACATCTAATCTTTTTATATTTACACGAATATTACAAATAATGCTAACTGAAAAGCTAATTGTATAGTTTCAGAGTAACAGACAAATGCTAGTATTATATAGTTCAAACCATAAATATCACTGACGGAGTGGTTCACAGATTTTATCAGTGGGTCATTAACCTTTGAACGCTGGCGGCGGCCAATCGTTTTACAACGTTTAACTTCAAAGACCTTTGCTGCAAATCTTCAGTTAATGAAATGAAACACTTTTAGTGCTTGACCTATTCTATTGGGTGCATTGATTTTTGCGCTCAAGGAAGCATCCTCCGGGGTAAAAAAAGCATAATTATTATTAACATTTTGATATATTTAAAGCATACAAAATTTGGTGTATACTTGTATAGGTTTTGTAAACTTGTATGCGGAAAACAGATATTTTAAAACAAGTAGTTTTGATTGTTTAAAACTTTTTAATGTAACAAAATGCAAACTAAAAAAAAAAAAAAAAAAAAATAATAATAAACTTAGCAGATAAAGTGATGTTATCTAAAAGCATAGGCCCGGCCCCTACAATAGTCTTGAAATTCTCTCTTTATCCATTTTATAATAATACGTTATACAATTCAAATTGGTAATAATATGGTATACATTGTAATAGATATAAATAAAAAATAATTCAGACACACACATAGAGTACAAAATATATAAGAACGCACAGATAAAATTCAAAGTCAAATATGTTCACTATGTAACCAACGTGCTCACATGAAACTAACTGTAATATATTTATAAGGCGCTCACGGAGTCTACTTCTAGTCTTTACGCAAAACTCTACACGTAGGACTACGTCATTAACAATATATTTATGATTTAAGGGGAAGGTATTGTTTGTTATATTTTACTGGAAAGAGAATCGCGAGGTATGGTGAATACCAAGACTGCCGGTAGTATATAAAAGTAATGTTATTCTCCAAAATTCTAGTGGACGGAGTTAACCTCTTTGAAGGGCCGGTTGGAAGGTTAAAGAATGTCTATTTTGGTTTTACTTCTAAAACAAAAAGAATGCATTAAGTTACATTTATACAAACATACGATTTTACATAATGGACGAAAACCTTTATTATAGCCCAATAATCATCATATAACGGTATAATTTCATTTGTTTTCAGTGTAATCTTCAAGAAAGTTTAAAAACCGAAGGTCTTTGATAAATAATCTGTCTGAATCGTATATTCTGTGCCACCTGAGTGAAACATAAACAATGTATTTCATCACTAGGACCAAAATATTCTTAGGTCAGTACGAACTACTAAAAAAGACTGACTTATAAAATTGGCCATCCTACTGGTAATATTATTTAATCGATTTTACTGTATGTAGAATGAAGAGGATGGAGTAGGGTAAATCTTGCAAGTTGAACGTCGGAAACTAGGCTTGAACCTGTGCAGTTATGTTAGATGTTCCAAATGTAACGTATTTAATCTTCGCGTCACGAAGCTATCATTAAAGGAGATGAATAATTTTATTTTACAGCTGTTGTATAATTCATAATAATATGTTTACCTATAAAGTTAAGGGTTTATTACAAAAACAGTTATTTTTGGGTTTAATCCTAAATGACATCAAGAAATACGTATTTCTAATATCGTACATCTATAATAATAAAACATTATGTTAGCCTATATTAATAAAATCAAAGTGCGAAGTGGTATCCTAATTGGTTAATTGAAAAGTACTTCAACACTTATCAATAGGTAGGCCCTAAGTACTTTCATGTCTGTATTACAAACTATATCTTATCTCTGAAAGTGATTTGAACTATATATTGAATTGCGAAAGTTATTAATAAACTAAATTTGATAATTAGGTTCTTAAGGGTCAGAGAAGCACGAACCCGAAACGTTTTCACACAGTCGTTCTTGTGGATGCCAGATGTCACTTCAAGGACACTAATGAGATTACGCATTAATTTATTGGTTAAAATTCATACTAGGAGTTAGTAGCTCTAGGTTAAAATTAAATAGTAAGATTAATTTAAATTGAAATTGGCGTAAGTTAGACATGTAATTCAGGTATCATATTTTGTTTGAACGTGGAATATACAAGATTTAAAAATAAAATGTGTATTATATTCATGTTGATACTGTAGTAATTGTAACAAAAATTTTGATAATTAATTATAACTTATTTAATTTTAAGTAAAACTAAAATTGAAAAATAACTACATTAAATAACCTTTAAAATAACCCTAAATTGACTTGCTGTTGATGTGTACTGTTTAATATTTCCAAATAGTATGTATTACAAATTTAGAATATAATAATTCACTGTTAACATTAGGAAAATGATATTTTCCAATAAATTTGCAGGTGGGAATAATCTTAATTGCTATTAATTTTTACAAACAATACTATTATATTATTTTGATAAAAATTATAAATTCAAATTTGAAATATTAGAATTTTTCTTAATATGTTGCTATTAATAAATAAAATATGCCGATTACACTAGACACTAGACTATATGTTGCATACCAACAGTTTTTAATTACATGAGTAGGGTTTTAATTACAACATCAAATAGTTTAAACAATTCAACGTAAGTATTTATGCAACATAATACTAGTGATGTACATTAAACATATTTGTTAGGGTACGTTTGAAGCAACTTTAGGAAAATAATTATAATATATACAGACAGGATATTATAATTACAATTTTTCGCAAAGTATGGGCACAATAAATTATGTTTTCTGCTTATGTTGAGTCTATATTATTTTTGAAACATCGTCAATAAAACACTTATTACTTACTTTATTTAACGTTGCAAACTCTTCCGCTGTCAAACAAATACTTGAACTTACTTCTGACATTCATTGAATGATACTAAAGTAAAATTAAGTGTACAAATCCTTCGATATAATAAGTTTTCACGGCAATGAGAATGTTCTGGAACAATGAAGAAAATCTAAAAGTTTTACAAACAAATTTAAAACTTTTTCTATATATTAAATGTTCACCACTTACTGTTCTCTTATATTCACTTTTAATGTACACGTTTTTAATATATTGTAAGAGTTTATGTATTTAATTAGTTAGAAATAATAAGTTTTAATTTTGAATCTTGTTGCATAAGTAATCCTTTAATAGCAATAATAACAACAAATGGAGTTCTGGTGAACCAAAGATTATAATAATGAAGTACAGTTCTGCTATATTTTGAATTTTTTAGTTAGTACATAAACCTCAAAGTGAAAATTACATATTATTTGTCAATAGAAAAATGATAGCAAATGTCCGAATTAACATGTGTAAAATAAACTGTAATAGTTTGTCACGGCTTATGTGAATCCAAGTGCTGTCAGTAGGCCTATACTTTATTTATAATTCTCAAATTATTATTACTATTATATCCCTTAAGTACTACACATTTGTTTAGGAACATTGCTGATTATTTTAGCTTCCTCGTTGTTTAAATACTTGAATATTTATTAAATTTAAATCTTAATGATATTATGTAAAGAACTTAATAATTACTAAATTTTCTGTACCAATAAATAAAGTCATACTATTGGAGGTAATTGATTACTTTTAGACAATGATAAAACTAAAATGGCGATAATAATACATAAACAAAATATAATATACTTATGTGATTGTAATGATGTGTTTTCAGATTAAGTGCGCAATAAGAAATGGCGGGACAGGGAAGTAAAATAGTGAAATGTATGCAGAACAACATGTTGCCCATGTTAACTTTCGCCGGTGTAATTGGAGGAGGGGCAATTGGATTTATCCTCAAATCATCAAAAGAAAAGTAAAACAAGTTTACCTTATTAAATAGTGATTACACAGCTACTTTAGATCCAAACAACTTGTTACCATTTTCTTTGTCACATTTTATTAGATTAGATAATTATTTGGATTTTTATAAATTCATACATTTTGGTGAATATAAACCGTTATGCAATTTTAAAATATAGTTAAATGCCATTTAAAAATATACAAAGTACAATTATTTCTGTTGACGGTAAATCAGAAATGCACATAATATTTTAAACTAATCAGAACTATTAATTGATTTACCATACATTAAATATGCCTATTTTATGTATATTCATGATTTACAATAATTTCATGTTAGTCCATATAATTATGACAAATTAAGTACAGCAAATACAAAGTGTGTGTGTGCTCTAAGTGAATATGATATTATGTTAAATGTCATGAACTTTAGTTGTGGGAACTATCCTTAGGTAATGGTGAACACGTTAATTTAATTTTCCAGTTCTATTTATTTTATCATTGAGAATGACTAAATTACTTAACAAATTAATTCATAAGGGGTACTGAATTATTGGACTAAATGGTACTGGTTAGGTAGAAATTTGTCTGTCTGTGGCAATGGTAGGCAATAAAAAGCAGTAGGATTTTTAAACCTTCGAAAAATTAATCTAATTGCAATAGATTTCAATATTGTTGATATTTATGTCTCCAGATGGACTCCCCGAGAAGTAATGTACGTTCAATTTGTCGGCGATATTTTCCTTAGAATGTTGAAATGTTTGATTATTCCACTGTTAGTATCCTCCATAGTAACTGCCATCGGATCTTTGGACCTTTCGTTGTCCAAGAAAATTGGTTTCCGTGCCATAGCTTACTACTCGACGACCACATATTTAGCAGTGATTCAAGGAATTATCCTGGTCACCGTCATTAGACCAGGAGATGGGGAATCCCAGGCTCTCAAACAGACTGTTAACACAAGAAATGTCACCACCATAGACACGATTATGGATTTAATTAGGTAATTGAAATTAAAGTAATAATTTGTTTAATTCAATTAATGTAGTTGAAAATTCAATATCATTATAAAATATCAACTATTTATCTAATATTTAATTTTAAAAAACATATAAATGCCCTTAAAAAAGTGTTTGCCAAGTTTTATTCATGTGAGTTTAATCTAATATTTAGTTTTATAACGTGACCTATATATTTGTAAGAAATAATAAAAGTAGAAGTGATTTGTATGAGATCGACTTGTGTAAGAATAATAATAATAATAATAGATTACAATATTATTTTATGTGTATTCCGGATGCTCTTTAGACACACATTTTATTATTAAAACAAAATTAGGATAATATTTTACTTTTAAATCTACTATTTTAATTCTCTTCCTTGAATTTCAAGTCAAACATAGATATTAAAAACAACAATCTAATTTGACCCAATGTAATGTTCAGTTCTTGAATTTTCTTTAGGAAATTAAGGAATTTATATTAGCAATTTTGGTTGCCTATTGTATCAGATTTTCGTGTACAGCTGAAATTGAAATTGTATACGATCATTGCAGTGTTTATTTGTTGAGTTGTATGAGCTCCATGTATGGGAAATTTATTTCATATTTCACTAAATATTTGTTTATGATTTCTCAGTTATATCTTTATGTGTAACCAACGCAATTATTTATAGATCAAGAGATATTTGGTATATTTACGTTTATTTGAGATATAGGGGTTCATAAACAGAACAAAATTGATATATTCGTTTTAAAATGGTGGCTATATAACATAATTATAAAAGTTATGAAAATATTCTATCAATAAATAGGAAAGCACACAATAAAGAAATTTGTGTAGTTGGGTTAAAAATCTAAATAATATACATTTTGAAATAGTTCTTCCAACAACAGAGATATTTCTTTAGTAACCGTCAGAGAATATCAAGCTATTATGAACGCAGCCGATTATGAAAACACGTTTAACTTTGGATTTGAATTAAAGTTGAGCAACTGTTATTATACTTGCAATTATTTCATATATATCGAATGATTTCCGTGAATTTTGGCATCAAATATTTTAAATACACACAATTTTGAAATTACCATGTCATTCCTTTTCAATTAGCAATACAAGTATAACCTGTTCAATGTACAGGTGCATCTCTTATTTGAAGTAAATATAACAAATAAGGCTCTATTAAACAATTATAATACACAAAGAAACAAAAATATATTCATACATGCTATTGTTCTAATGTATAAATTTGTTGGTGTAGTTAACTTATACGCAAACAACTTTAGAATCAATGTTTTCGAATATAAAATTCGTTTAACTTTGATTTAATAGAGATATTGTGAGACAACTGTAATATCGACATTAACAAAACCTATAAAACTTTCTTTCCGTTTTGTAACTTTATATTACGTTATTAAATTAAAACAATATATATATATCTAGAATAGGTATCAAATATTTGTATTCATTATTTTATTTTCATTGCAAAATGATTAATATTTTGGCGATTCAAAAAAACAAAAAACAAAAACATACTTTGTGTATTTAAGTTGAAAGCTATAAGCTCAAAACACGATTTGTCTTGAATGTTTAATGTTTAATCATAGTATTTTGCCAGAATAATTATATTATTGACTTTATTTAATAACATATTGGAGTATCATTACATACACAAAACCTAATGTATATATATTTTTATATTTTGGTTTGCTAAGCAAAGTTTATTTCATTTCTTTGTTTGTTTTAAAGTTATCGTTTAGTTAGCCAAATCTAATCGAGTTTGTAGTATTTTTGGCTTGTAAATAAAATATGAATATATGTAGGGAGATTAAAAAGCATTGTTATTACTTAGAAAAAGGTTTAATTATCTTTTTAGTAGTGAGACAGTGGAGAAACAAGTCAGAGTTTGCAATTAAATCAATGTTTTAATCAAATAGAAGTATTCAGTATTATTTAGTTTGCTACTGTATGTTTCAGAAACATGTTTCCTGAAAATCTAATCCAGGCTTGTACCCAGCAGGTGAGAAATATAAAATATTCATTTGGGATTTCTAACAAAATCAAGTACATTAATTCTAAACTAATAATGATCTACTCGATTATTACACATCAAAAATTATGCAAACACGAAAAGACAAACTTTTTTCTCGTTATATTTTGTTGGCATAGAAATAAATTTTAACTGTCAAAATAGTTTAGCAATTGTTACACATAAAATATACGCTATTGTGTATGTAGGCCTACATAATTCATTCAGTTTCTCAAAACAGCAACATTTTATTAATATGTATATATATTGTTCCGGAACTCTCTACCAATATTTTTTTTGTGCAAAAGACAATTCACATTAACTGTATTAAAATGTAAAAAACTTTCAAATTTTTACTCAGACTTTTTCATGTTATGTTTTCTGCTTGTAAATTTTAAACTCACAAACTGACAATACATGTTTAAAATATTCGAGGTGTTAAAGCTTTTATAACAAAAAAGCTAGACTAAAAAAACCTAATTTTGTCTAACTACCAAATTAAAAACTGCGGTATATTAAAATGTTTAATATATAATATCTCAAAAACCATAAACATATCTCAAGATACAAAATATTGTCTCTTTTAACAACAAATATATTGGGGTTTTCATTTTCTCTCTCTCTGAGAAAAAATAACCGATTTCTGGAAAAAAAACATAATTTTTTGGTACTTGTTTAGAGCAGAATCAGTGTTTAGTTTAGAATAAGTTTTTAAAGTATAAGGAAATAACACTTGTTAGTGGATTTTATTACATATAATTTCCGGAATTGGAATAGTCTGAATTTTAGTAGTGAGTTTCATTAAAAAAATAGTGTTACTATTCCAGTAGAGAATAATTGCATCTTGACCAACAATAATGATTTATTTAAAAACAAAACAAAGTCTGATGGGGTATAGTTTTTTCTAGTAAAATCATACCCAGTGTTCCATGTCTAACTCATTTTAAGTTTTTATAAACACATTAATTTAACAACAAATGTAATTTGAAATGGGGATATATATGGTAACAAAATTTAAGTCAAATATAGATGGCTCTTTTACACATTATAATTAATGTAAAATAGTTATGTATATAGTTTATGTAATTATTTTTTGATTTACAGTTTCGAACTAAGCTTACTTTCCATCCCGGACAAATGGATATGAATATTAGTAAGTAATTAATGTTAAATGTGTGAAACTTAAGTTAATGATATGCATTATTTGTTTGTACAAGTTTCTAAGCTGTGAATTGAATTCTAAAATTAAGGAAATAAAATGTGGAAGAATATTTAATTTCATGGATATATTTACAAGCTTATCTCATATAATTAAATCAAAAAATAATTATACTTAAAAGACATATGTTATGTAAATAGATCGAAAGAAGTTTAATTTGTTTATGCTAACTAGAAATATTGTTGATCAATTGTAAACTAAACAAAAAACATGATACTGATATTAGAAAGATGATTGGTTTGCAAATGCAGAATGTATGTTGTATACAATTTTTATTTTAGATGAAATTTGAAAAATTTTTTAGGTGATCCATATTCTTGGGAATTAGGATCGGAGTATTCCCTCGGATCTAACGTATTAGGTCTTGTAATATTCTCTATAGTTCTTGGTATTGCGATTGGAAAGATGGCTGAACTGGGTAAACCACTGTTGTCCCTCTTTAAATCTTTGGGAGAAGCAATGATGGTTATCACCAATTGGGTTATCTGGTGAGTTCATATAAATATGATTAGTCTATCTTTTACAAGCGGAACGATACCCTCGTAATTAAATAGTTTATAAGTAACGCTTACAGTAATAAGTTTATTATTACATTTAACTAAATATTAATTTACAAAACATAAAGAAAACTTAAACTTAGAAATAAATACTGATCTTGACTTAAATAGAATACAACTTGAACACAGAATCTCACAACCCACAAAGTTTCAACGAAAAAGTTGCTGTATCAATGATTCACGAGCTACAAAAGTAAAAATTAAACAAACCTAACAGTGTTTCACGTCTCTTATTTATACAAAACTTTAAAACTTTAAATAACAATTGTAACACTAATAATTTAAAATAATAAGGCTTAGTGGTATTCTAACGTGTCTACAATTAGCTATATAACTTAAATAAAATGACTAGACTAATATAATATCTAGCAACGCAATTTAAGGTATTTGTTAAATGTTAATATAAAAATTTTTCCAAGCATCTGTAGTGTTTAGTTTTGCTAAATGTTTCAACAATTCAGACTTTCCTTATTTAAAATTTATTATGTTCGTCTAAACAATGCATAGCCGTAGTGTTTTTAGGCCTATTTTATTTCGGTGTTTTTTAGCTCATGTGTAATGCTTCCTGCGGTTTGTATCTTATATTTCTTCAGACATATTTCATAGTTAATACGATAAATTCAAGGTTTATCCTGTTCTTAGATTTTTTGTTTAGAATTTCCCAGAACTTTACCAAGATTATTCTTAACTGTCAAAGACAAATTTTATATATATTTATATTTTGCTAACGATTTTTTACAATATTAACCAATTTGATAATGAAAGTTTTAGATATAAAAAGTCTACAAACACAGACTAATATATAATTGACGACTCATTGTAAATAGAATACTTAATTAAACAAATACTTTATTTAAATTTGTTTGGTAATATTAGCCGATAATAATAAGTGCTATATAATTAACCAAAAACTAGGCAGTTTAAGTTTAAAATATTTAAAAATTTTAATTTGTTGTGAAAATAAAATAGGAGTTTTCAGATTTGAAACATAACTATAGATTATTAAAATTGAGAGATATTTTAATTTAAACATGTTTGTACTCTTAGCCTCCAGGATTGTAAAATAATGTTAAAATTTGTTTATTGCCTTATATGGTTCGTCACAATCCATTTGTTTGTTCTTCAAATTGCCGGTTTCGACATATCTCTGATGTCATCGTCAGATCTTCAAACACATAAATAATAAATAAATATATGTAACACACACTATAAAAACACTTAAATGTTTGTGACTTATTGAACACAAACATTATGAGTGGAGACCACTTTATTTAGCAGTGTGCACTTAACTTTCACAGTGAACCATGCATGGTGATCACCGTTTCTGTGTAAATAATAAAAACTTGCATAGTATTTTAGTTTAAGCGTTTTTGTAGTGTGTGTTACGTATTATGACTGTGTTTGAAGATCTGACGATGATATAATAGATGTGTCGAAACCGGTAATTTGAAAAAAAAAAAAAACAAACAAACAAGGATTGTGACGGACCATAAGGTAATAAACAAATTTTAATATTACTTTACAATCCTGGAGGCTAAAATCTGAAAACTCCTATTTTATTTTTCACTACCTATTAAGTTTGTAACAGCTTTCTATTCAAATAAAAGCAGTATACAATGTACATTCTTACATTTAGGTTTTCCCCAGTTGGTATACTGTTTCTGGTGAGCGCTAAAATTATAGAAATGGAAAGCATCTCAGTCGTAGTTGGTCAACTGGGTTGGTATTTCTTCACGGTGCTTTTTGGTCTAGCTTGTCATGGGCTGATTGTGCTGCCGGGTATATACACCATATGCACCCGAAAACTACCCTTCAGGTTTCTCATGAATATGTCCCAGGCTCTCGTGACCGCTTTTGGAACAGCGTCAAGGTAATTCATACTTTATATTTGTAAATTTGTATTAATAGGCTATGATTACAAAATTAAAAAAATTCGTCGTTTTGTAAATTTTGTTAGACAATTTATATTTTGGAGTAGCTACAGGAATTAGAAGATGAGAATGCTTGTTGTAAAACAGTTCACACAAGAAAAATGTGCTTCTCTGAAATATCATTTTAATGTACTATAATAATACGATGTCTTTGAACTTGAGGGTAGATCCTTGTAAAATACAAAGATTTAAAATGTTAAATGTTAAAGGGACTGTGAACAATTAAACATAATTTATTGCCCTGTATCACTTTACTTAACTAAATATTTAAGAGATATTGTTGACTTTATCCCAAAGTAAGATTTCCGAGTCGTGCTTATACCACCTTTATGGAATCAACTTCATGTTGTATCAACTTGTGATCAACCATCATTTTCCAGTTCAGCTGCTCTACCTATTTCCATGTCGTGTTTGGAGGAAAAGAACAAGTGTGACCCAAGAGTCTCTCGTTTCGTAATGCCAATTGGAGCTACTATCAACATGGATGGTGCTGCACTCTACGAAGCCGTAGCACCAATATTTATTGCCCAACTTAGAAGAATTCCGTTATCCTTTGGCCAGATGGTAGCAGTCAGGTGATGTTTTGATCTTAATACAATTTCCATACTCGTACTTATTTTAAAACAGGTGTTTATTTCCTTAAACAAATTATGGTCATGGCATGTAACAAACACACAATTAAAAACATAACACTCTATTGCGTATACTTTAATTAATGCAAAGAATGTTTTAAAAATGTGGAT
>JAGFPH010001271.1:0-14165 GCA_018207615.1 Philaenus spumarius
TTTGGTAATTCTTAATGCTGAAATTATTTTTATAGAGCTATAACTTTTTTCTATTATTTCGTTTACGTTTACGTCCTTTTCTATGAAAACTAACCCTATTGTTTCCACTCTGTGGGAAGGGATAAATACTTTATTATTCTCATTTAATATGTGAATATCGATTAAATTGTTTGCAGCTATTGGGAACCGCAAATGACTGGTAGGCTATTGCCTTTTCTCACTATATATTCTATGTTTTCTTTGGAACTTTCTATTATTTTATTTTTCCTATTTTTATAGCATGAATTTTAGTGTTATGTTTAGGTTGAAAGATTACTTCATATTATGAAGTAGTTCATATGGACCTTCATTATTTATTATTCTTGATACACAAACACAATCCTTCACAGCTCACTTGATACCATTTATTTGTTTGTGAGAGAAATATTGAAATCTTTAGTATATGTATTTTATTAATGATATTATGTATTGCAACTGTTATTGTCTGACTACCATATAAAGTAACATTTGCAGTAAAATAAGAGGCTTTTGATTAAATACTAAATTATGGTTGTGCTTGAGAGACATATATGAGATAATTGTTTAACATAGAAATATGATAAATTAATGGGGATGATGTTATGAAATCTTACATTATTTTTATGTTTGTGATTTTTTTTAAATAAATAATATTGCTGTATTAACATTCTTTTGTTTAAAATTAATAAACCTTTTTAGATACTACCTGAAAAACAGTGTAACAGAGGTTTTTAAATTTATTTATGTGTTAATAATTATAAAGTGCAATGAACCGCATTTATTTCTGACTAAGCACAAAGAAATAAGTCAGTAGAATTTATATTTGAAAGTGATTTTGTGTTGTTTACTTCTTAACTTCTTGGGGCACTGTTACGTATACGTTCAGGCACAAATGAAGATAAAGCATTAGTGTAATTTACATTATTACTGAATTTCCTTTATGATTCAGGGTTTTTTGAAAATATTAGTGGTAGTTAAATTTAGTTTGTACAGTATCTGCAATAACAGCCGATATTAAAACATGATTTAATAGTATATTTCATCACTAGGACCGAAATAAGAGCTCAAGTTTAACGACCGAGGCAAAGATGAAGCCAAAGTCGAAAAATGAGCGAGGATCGAAAAGCCACTTTTGGCCCATGTGACGAACGATACTTTTCATCACACTGTGATTAATACTATTAATAATAAATTTCATATACCGTATTTTTCAAAATAACCTATGTCAATAACATTCCTGGAGTACAATGACAACATAGTATATAGCACTAACTAAATTATTGGGATCAGCTGATTTTAATATAAGTAGCAATACAAATAAAAACCTTCCTCAATTCTAAGAATTTATAGACATTGATTTTGTGTGTACATAAACATGATAACATTCATTATTAAATCCATAAGCAACTTGCATTTCTACTTTAATGTACAAACCTCTAAATATTTGGGCGTCATGGTATTCACCCAAGCCCGACTACATCAGTAGACACCGAGAAAAAAAAAACCTCTAAATAAAAAGTCAGAATATTTTAGTACACATCATTTTAAAGTTAAGGTTCTTTTTTTAAGACTTTGTATTTTAATATATTGTAATGATTTTGTATTATGCGTATACAATGACTTTGTGTATATTTATACTTAATAATATCAATAGCTTGATAACTGTATTTTTTATTATAAAAATACATCTACAGATTTAATTTAAATTACAAAAATGTCACATTTTAAACAAACTTAAAGTGGCAATTTACTGTCTAGTGACGGTAGCACATTCTAGTCGTCAACAAAATAACCATTTTTAAAATTTCAAGATCAGTGCATCCTGTCGTGAAACATTAACACTACGTGAACTTGTGCTTCGAAAATTTCTCACAAAAGAATGCATTAGGTGGCCTATCTAGCAAGGATAATACTGTCGGCCAGTCCCTTTCTGACTGCCTATGTTGGTTTTTTATTTTTATACCCTTTTCAATTTTACACAATATAAATGTATATTATAATTCTGTATAATTATTATGTATAATTATTCTGTACATTCCATGTCGTATATTACATATATATATTTTAATATACATAAGTAATAAGTGACATAACATGTGTACAATAACTACCTATTTATATAATATATACGTTACCTACATATTATGATTATATTATATACGTTATGCTCTATAATATGTTTGGGTGATAATAATTACAATAACTAATTATATACAATTAGAAAATTGGGGAAATGTTTGGAAATACATTACCTATCACTATATTGGGGAATTTTTATGTAGCTGATGGGGAAATTACGTGTATAGCATCTGGCAACACTGTGCTAGCCATTGGCGTCATTAGCCCAGAGACCTTATACAACGCAAGGTGTTGACAACGCTTTACCAACGCTGCGCTTTCAACGTCCCGTATAACTTGGGAATTTAACGCTTGGTTTTCAGCGTTATAAACATGGCGTCAGCAGCGCTTGTATAACATGGCCCTTTGACTGAGATGGTTTCGGCTCAAAATATCACAAACGGAAACAATTTACACGACAGTTGACAGACGAGCATTCTAAAAACTAAATTTGACACCGACTAATGACTGCAATAAAATAACGGTCAAGAAGGGTTGGGCATGGGCAGTAAAACAGTTTATTGTTTGGGATTCAGGTAGAGCAAAGGATAACAGAGATATTGACAAAAAAAGGGAAAATGTATTTCTTGGTAGTTGTCAAAAACACCCAGAATAACTCTAGAAACAAAATATTGAGCTAAAATAATAATTTAATTGCATAATGTTCTGAGCACTTTCTGAGCTGTGAATATATGAACTTTTTTCATTATTTTTTGCTAGTGGAATCTGCTTAGAAAGTGCTCGGAACCTTATGCAAATAATTTATTATTTTAGCTCATAATAACGTTAAAATATTTAGTTTATAGAGTAATTCTGGGTATTGTTCACAACTACCAAGAAATATATTTTTCAATATCTCTGTTATTCTTTGAGCCTCAGACAAAATAAAACAATCATTGTGTTTGTAATTAAAAAATCAAACTTTTTTGTCTCTTGTAATTTTTTTGTAAAGTTAGCGGGTTTTGAGATATTTGACAATAAAAATTATATACGGCCGCTGTTTTGAAAATATTAAAAATAATATTCTAATTTTTCGTACAGTGATAAAAGGTTACGTAACAAATAGGTATACATAGTTTGAGCTCAATATATTTTCTACTTCCAAAAATATTAAGTTTTTTGTAAAAAACACATACAGACAGACAGACGAAAAAATAAGCACCGTTTTTAAATTTTGTTTATATGTAAAATATGTTTCTCTGGATCCCAGGAACATATCCACAAAAGGGGTCCAGAGAGTTCGGGGACATCCTGTATATGTACAATAATGAAAAGCTACTTATATAAAGCTAGACGGTAACACTGATTCATTGACATTAATTATTAGGCACTTCCCGTAATCGGACTCCCCTCAACCTTATACTTGAATTAAATCTCACGACGAGAAACTTTTGGGAAAATTGCCAGAAGTTAACATTTTTTAATTTTGGAAGCACCTTTTGGGCGGGAACGATTTTTAAAATTTTTTAAATTTCTTAATTTTCCCACTTTGAGCGCATTTAGCAAGAAAGCGGTAAGAGATAGCCAAAAATGTTAAATACAAAAGTTGTAGAAAATTTAATTTTAGACTAACGTTTTTTCATCAGATTTAAGATCCAATCATCCATTTAGCCACTATTCATCCGAGAAGGGAGGCTCCGCCCAAAGTCCTTAAAGCTAGACGATTTCACTGATTCACTGACATTAATTATTAGGCACTTCCCTTAAAAATTAATTGTTTAAACTGAGCTAATTAACGAGAAGTTTGCAAATGATTTAAAACAAACAATATTTGAACTTGATCCTAAAAAGTGTGTAATTATTTATTTATGTCATTTGTTTTTAAATATTAGTATACATTTAACATATTTTATAGAGTGTAAAATTATTAAGTTTGCATACCTGACTTTACAATCCATTCTTTTCTTCTATTCGCGTCTAATGGAAAGTAATACATTTTCAAGTTACGATATGTTTTTGCAGTTTTACCGCAGTTAAAATAAACACATTTTTATGTCCTGCTGGCATTGTATAAGTAAGACTAAACTAAAATATAACTTTGTATAAATAAACAAACACAACTAACTATTCGTACTAAGTAACAAACACAAATACTCGTACTAAGTAACACACACAACTAACTAGTACTATGTAACAAACACAACTAATGAACTAATTATTCTTGTAAGTAACAAACACATAGTTGAGTAGTTACAACTACAAACTAAAAAAGACAACATGCTGTATTTAACTGTTAACAAATACGGTACTGCCATCTTTTGGTCAAATTTGGAAACACTGGAGTTCTTGACTATGCCAGCGCTGCAGTGTGTACAGTTATCGTACTGCGTCATTAAATTCTTCGCATGCGACATCTGTGTATAAGGTCTCTGGGTCATTAGTCTTTCGTCGTTTGCATTTCATTACGCAATTTAAGTTGGCGGTTTGGCGGTTTAATTCGTTCAGTTACTTCAGTTAGTTTAACATTTTTAATTATCAGCATAATATAATGGAAAACGGTTCCGGTAATTGTTCTCGTTCAGACATTCTGAACACATCGTTATACTTCATAATTGGCAAGTTATTCATTATATCATACATATTACTTCTAGTATAAGCTCTCTTTCATTATCCTTAAAAAGTCGTTACTATTTGAATAGGCCTACTTGAATTATGTTGGTCGATTTACCTAAAATGTTTTAAATTTTAAATTCAATCTTATCGTTTTGTGAAATTGGATGCTCGGCGAACTTTTATAATACCACTATGTCTATTTGTTAAAATAGCTTTAGCTGAAGATTTAGGAAAGTAAGACGTTCTAACAACTTCAAGAACTAATGTTCAACCCACTCTGGATATAAGAAGTAGGCTAGTTATTTTAGATTTCCCTGGATTCCTATTCTGTGCCAAAACGATTTAAGGTAGGCTACTTCAGCTTTATAGCAATGCTTATTACTTCTACCTCAATCTCAGAATTAGTCCTCCGTTATATTGGTTACATCACAATTTACAACATGCAATAGGCCCTAGTACAATTTACCTAGGTTGGCAGCACTACTCTCTTTCCTAAAAACCTCTTCTGAATAGATATCAGCAGGATGGATTAAACTCACTCCTGGTCCTCTTTTTGGCGTAAATTTACTATTCGACCCTGGGCTGGTATTTTGGCGTAACTTTACTATTCGACTCTTGTCTAATATTTTTGCAGACAACGACGTTTTATATTCTACTGTTAAATGTTAAATACAGGTAAACATACTGTGACTAAATACTATAGGTTAGAACCTTTAAGGCTATTTTTTTAATTATTCTGTATTTCTGTTGTCATAGGTTAGCCTAGGGTCGAATAGTAAACTTGTGCCCTAGGTTAGCCTAGGGTCGAATAGTAAACTTGTGCCCTCATTTTCTTTAAGAGCGCTATCTATCCAACTCTGTTCAATCAAACCTGGGAAGCAGGGTGACCGAGAAGCTAAATGTGTCAGTTTAGTCTGCTACAGTTGGGAATCTTCCAATGAAGGTTACATAGGTTTAAACCTGGCTATAAGCTATTGATTTATCTGCTCTTTACTCTGCTTCTTCGATATCATTAGTCTAACTAGCATAAAGTATAAGTGTCAAGAAAGAAAAACTCACATAGGCCTAGGCTAATTCTTCAATGTAGATGTAAAGTTTTCTTTAAATTTCTAGGTTACGGCATTTGGTCAAGGAAAATGCAGTATAGGCCTACGCTCCAACACCATTTGTGGCAGTGGTGCCAACCTATGCGCTAATAAAGGCTGTTGAGTTTTATCTAAAGTGTAACTTTAGAATATGCCTCCCTATTATTGATATCATCTGACACGGCGAAATTTTTTAGGAAAGATGTCACTTTTTGAATACTTAACTGTGAGTCTAAATGAGGAACACTCCGTATCACTAATTAAATTATATAGCCTAGGCTAAATGTCTGGAAACTAAAAGAAAAACTTAGAAAATGATAAGAAATAGGCCTATTTAAATTAAATCCATAAAAAGTGATGGGCAAAAGTTTTCATTACGACCCCTCACCATATGTGGCAAAGGTACCAACTTATATATGCAAGGAAATGCTGTAATACATAATTGTAATATTCAATACTATTTCTGAACGTCTTGAATAAATGTAAACAGAATATATAATTTACAAAGTTTAATGTAGGTCTAGGCATAATTAATTATTAATAGAAAATAAAACATAAACTCAATTCACAACTTGTTTAACTCTGGAATTATAAGACATATCTTTTCAATGACATCGGACTGCGCTTGTGAACACAAATAAACGTGTTTGCCGGACTCCGCTTAACATCACTTAATAAAATACATATATATTATAAAACAGTAAAACACAAAATTTTCACTTTATAAAATTCTATAATAAATACTTAATGTTGGCGAAAATTTACTATTCGAGCCTTGGCTGACTTACGGCAACAGAAATGAAAGAATAATAAAATATAGCCTAAAGTTCTAACTTATAGTCTTTAGTCACAGATGTTTACCTGTATTCAACATTTAACAGTAGATTGTAGAATAACGTTGTTGTCTGCAAAAATGTCAGCTGAGGGTCGAATAGTAAATTTACGCCCTTAATGTTCACCGTACTTTACAACAAACTACGGATATTCGATATACATCGATGTTCATGGTTCAACACATTGTAAGGGCCTAAATGTATTTGTTTAAAAAAGCCAGAAGTTTAACAGCCTCTAGTTACAGTATGTTACCTGCGCACATTCAACATTCTTTTTACTGCTGAAAAATTTTTTTACTGCTGAAATGTCAAAATCAAAAAATTGTTTGTGCAAGGTATGTGATAGGAGAGGTTATGGTCTGAGATGCTCAGGTCCTTGTAATGGGTGGTTACATAGACAGTGTGCAGGTGTAACAGTGCAGCAATACAAAGAGTTTTACAGACATAATTCATGGATTTGCAGTAGTTGTGGTCACACCTCAAGCCAGGTTGATGAGATGAGCACTTTAATAAATGTGATGCTTAATACAGAGAACGATGAAAGTTTTAGTTTAGGGTACTTTGTGTCTTGTGAAGCTAGCCAGAGTGAAAATAAGATTCTAAAGATGGAAATTGAGAGTGTAAACTCCTTACTAAGTGAAATCAATTTTGATTTAATTGAGAGCAGAGGAGAAGTAAGAGATCTCAAAAATCAAATATCTCAACTAGAAAACTTGGTACTCCTGAGAGAGGAGAAATCAAGGAACTGAAAATGGTCAATGGGAGTGTTAGTTGGTCAGTGGTGAAACCTAATCTAAAAAGTAAGAGACATAGCCTACCTTGTGCATCTCACAGCAATATTTTTCATTACAATAGATTTGATTTACTCTCAAAACCAAGTGCCTCTCAGGAAAGTACGTTAGTAACATCGGCATCAAGTATTGTTAAATGTTGTACACATGGCAAGAGCACTGCAAAGGGTGGCACTGTTCCGGATGGCAATAAAAAAGTATCATCTAAATTAATGCATGCACGGGGATTAACTAATGATGCTAAGTCAGTCAGTAGGGAAACAAACTTGCCTAGGACGGGAAATATAGTCAAGAAGGTCATTGTAGTGGGGGATAGCCATGCTAAACAAATTGCATCTCAAATTGAAAGCAAATTGAAACTTAACTACAAGGTAGCAGGGCCATGTGTTCACTGGTGCCCCAATATCATTTGTAACTGAGAAAGCACAAAATCTCGCTCAGGATCTTGATTGTGAGGACTGTCTGATCATATTTGGGGGAGCTAATGATGTCAGGCCTGGTTATAACTACAGGAGGAATATATCAGAAGCATTGGATAGTTTACTACCTCTCACATTAAGGACAAATATTATAATTAATACCATCCCTAGTCCTCCTGACACCCTGCAGAAGAAGCATTTGGTTGATGACGCCAACATCGCAATTCACAGTAAAATTAATTCAACCAAGAATTTAAATTTATAAAACCTGTTTATTAATTTTATAAATGAAAGAGTTACTGCAAGACACTTTACTATCAGTGGCCATTTGAAAAAAAGAGGTAAAATAATTATTGGCAACAGACTAGTTGAACTAGTTAGTCACAATAATGGATTTTTAATATGTCAGAACAAGAAACCGCTTCCTAAAGTAAGAACAGCCCTTGAAAGATGGCTCCAGGATGGAAGTTTCAATAAAGTTAAAGCTACAAACAACGCTATTGTGGCACAATCTATACTGGAGACTGCCAAAATTGTTTTGCCTAAAGCAAGAACAGCCCTAGAGAGATGGCTCCTGAGTGGAAATTGCAAAAAAGCAAAAACTTGTGATTGAGTTATTCATCCAACGTTAACTCTGGGCTCGGGTAGTGATCTTCAGTTTGATGACACTGGCAAGATTCATCACAATGAAAGTTTAATACACCGCATCCAGGATCTCAATTCCGAGGAATTTTTCAGAGGAACTGTTGCTGAGAATGTGATTTCAAAGGGAAGTGACAGTGTTAATGATAGTGTAGTTTTTTAGCAAAGCACCTACAGTGAAACTTATGTGGGGGGATAGTATAGAAGGGGAAATTTTATCTGACAATTTGTTAAAAATAATTCATCTGAATGTACAATCAGCAATCAGCTAGAAATAAGGTTGAAGAGTTAACAATGTTATGTGATGAATATGAGCCTGATGTATTAGTCCTTACGGAACAAGGTTTTAGACAAAATGAAATAGATTTGTTATGCATTCCTAATTACAAATTAGGAAATCATTTTTGTAGAACAGTACACAAGGGTGGGGGAGTAGTGATTTTTGTTAGAAATAATATTATCTACAACAGAAATTCAATTAAATTGGAAGTGTGTAGAGAGCTGGTTTTTGAGGTGACTTCTGTTGAGGTGGATACTGAGGGCTCTTCACCAGTAACAGTGGTGGGTGTTTATCGTTCTCCAAGTGGAGATATAAATCTATTTTTGTTCATTTTTGAAAAAATTCTACTCCAGCTATTAGGGAATAATAACAATTTTGTGATCATTGGAGATTTTAACATTAATGTGCTGGATGCAGGCCATAAAAATACACAAGGTTTTAAAGATTTATTGTCAACCTTTAATCTTAGGTGGCTTGTGGATTTGCCCACGCGTGTGACTGCTATGTCAGCAACGGCAATCGGCAATATAGTGACAAATATCTCGGGTAAGGTCTCAGTCGCCGTCATGGAGACTGGCCTCTCGGACCATTTCGCGGTTGGTGTCATTCTCAGTAGTGTTCTTCCAGTTGTTGAGATCATTCCCAGTCAATGGAAAAGGCTTCTGAGGCCTGATAATATACGGTTTCTGGGGTCCCTTCTCTCGGGGGTGGTTTGGGCGGACGTGGTGGTTGCTGGTACTGTTGATGGGATGTGGGTTTCTTTTATTGACACCTTTAATTATCTTTTAGATATTTCATGGGTGAAAAGGAATAACTTGAAGAAAAACGTATGGGTCACAAAAGGCATCTTAGTATCGAGAGAAAGGATGAAGCTGTTAAGCCGGTTAAATAAATATTCTAATGATAAAAGCTATAAAACCCACTTTAAAAACTACAAAAGAGTATATAGGAGGGTTTTAAAGGATGCAAAGGCATATGAGATAAACAAGAAAATAAAGAACTCTAATAATATCACTAAAACTACATGGGATATTATTAATGATTTTAAAGGGGGAAAATACCATCCTTCCCAAATTACTTTAAACTATCGTGATAAAAAAGTGTCTCAGCCAGCTGCAGTTGCAGATATTTTCAATAAATTTTTTGCAGAGGTGGCAACACCAGCAGGCCCTTTAAAGTATAGTCAATATTCCTTGCACCAGTGTTCTTCCATGATGCTTTTCCCTGCAAGTGAGCAGGAGGTAAAGAAAGTGATAATGAATTTTAAAGCAAAAGCATCAACAGATATGTTTGGTCTGTCAATGTGGATTATTAAGCAGTGCGTAGATGTATTAGTGGGGCCCCTTTCGTGTCTTATCAATGCCTCTTTTGAGAGTGGAGTGTTTCCGGGGCCGTTGAAGGCAGCTAAAGTTATTCCACTATATAAAAAGGGGATCCAAATGACGTAAACAATTACCAACCTTTCTCACTGCTTCCAGTTTTTGGCAAAGTGATTGAAAAGATTTTTTATTAAGACTTTGCAATTATTTAAATAAATATAATTTCATTGCAGATTGTCAGTAGGCCTATGGGTTTAGGCACGGAAGAACGACAATAGATGCTATTGTTCATTTCATTTCGTTTGTAGTCGACAGCTTAGATAAGGGGGAACAAGCACTCAGTGTTTTCCTGGATCTTACGAAAGCTTTTGATAGTGTCGATTTTCAAGTACTTTTTAATAAACTTGAAAACTTTGGCATAAGGGGTCTTCCATTAAGATGGATCAAGTCTTATATGACAGGTAGAACACAACAGGTTATGATCTCTGGAGTGTTTTCAAATCAATTAGAGCTCAGGTACGGAGTCCCTAGGGATCTATACTTGGCCCTATTTTGTTCTTATTATATATCAATGACTTGTCAAATTCTGTCAAGGTTGAAAATGTGGTCCAATATGCGGACGATACAACTCTTACTTTCCGTGCAAAGTTGGCAAATGAGTTCGAAATTAGATGCTTTGAGCAGGTTTGCAGTGTATCCCAGTTTGTTAATAATATTAATTTAAAAATAAATCCCAAGAAGACCAATTGCATGCATTTTAATCTAAGTGTAAAATCAAGAGACTCAAGTCCTAATATTTTCTTGGATGATGAGTTACTTGAAGAAGTCAGATCTGTGCGTTTCTTGGGTGTGACCATAGACAGAGGACTGACTTGGTCGGACCACCTGAGTCAACTATGTGAGAGAATGGCTACTAAGATATTCATTCTCTGGAGTCTGGTAAAAAATGGCTGTAGTAAGCATACCATAAAATCTGCATATTATGGTGTAATTTTTCCCCTCCTAAATTACGGAATTGTACTGTGGGGAAATTCAGGTATGCAGCAAATGCAAAGATTGTTTGTTTTGCGAAAGCGGTTCGCCAATCATGTAGGGAAGCGTTTAAAGTTAAGAAGATCTTAACACTTCCTAGCATATATATAATGGAAGTTATATTGTTCTGTCGGTTTAAGAGCTTCATAGCTCACAACAGCGATTTTCACACATATTCCACCAGAAAACGTGATGATCTAAGATTAACTAAACACAGATTAAATCTTCACAAAAAAATACCCGCTCAAGCTGGAATAGCACTTTTCAACCGACTCCCAGAGTCTCTTAAAAGAGTTGATCATTACTATAATTTCAAGAAGAAATTGAAACGGTTGATGCTGGCAGGTGGCTGTTACTCGCTGGGTGAATTTTTGAGCATGGAGGCTGTGTGCCTTTCCAAGCAGTTTTTGAAACCCCACATATTTCGTAAATTTTTTTTGTATTTATCTGTTTGTATGGATATATGTATTGTTACAATTGTGATTAATATGCTAAATTTATTATTGTAACTGTTAACTCAGTATTTTTAAGAATTGCTTTTTTTAAATTGTTCTTTAAAGTTAATTTTGGACGCTGGCACTTTATGTACTTTTTTAAAAACCGTCTACTATATTGTATATTTTCTCTACTTTTTTGAACTGATTGTTGTTAATTGTATTTTATGTGTATTTTTCTGTATTTTGTGTATATGACCTGTTTGATACAAATAATATTTGTCAATGAATATAAATAAATAAAGAAAAAAGTAAAAAAAAAAATAAATTCTGTGCTTAGGTTGGCAGCACTACTCTCCATTTCCTAAAAAAAGTCATCTGCTAAGGGTTGTAAATTAAATTTATGTCAGTTACAGACGATGATTATGATCAGCAATCTAAGAATAGTTTGTAGTATAGTACTTTTTTATATGATGAAATTTATCTATTCTTTAGTTATATTTGTCATAAGTGAGTATAACAAAATTCGATTGCTTATACGTCACGAGAAGTAGATGCAAACTAGTGCTAGTATCTTGCTTTTAAATTGATGAATAATTAATCCGTCAGAACTGAATAGAGTGCTATCACAACAAATATCAGAAACAAAGTGAGGTAGTTATTACTATTCTATAATTAGATAACACATAGAAACTACTGCAGTGCTTATCTGGTTGAATTTTTAGTATACCACTACTTGTCCTATGACAGCTGAATTGGAAACATAAGTAACACCCGCTATTGTATTAAACGGCACAACTTTACTATTCGACTCCCTTGCAGTGGTCCAACGTATAAGCAAGGAATGTCCTAATACGTCATTGTAATGTTCAATTCAATTTCTAAACGTCTGAAATAAATGAAAACTGAAAATAACTTTTTTAACAAAATGTATTGTAATTAATTATAAAGAAATAATAAAACACTTTATACTTAAAACTATATTTATAAGTTATTAAGAAAATATTACACATAAGCTTATGTTAGACATGGAACATCGGATTGTGAATGCAAAAGTAAATAAACACGATAGCCGCTTTCCGCTATTTCTACGGCTTAACATCACTTAATAAAATAAAATAATACACTTTTAACCTCAACTCACTTCACAAATTGTTTAATTAACACAACTGTTGAAATATTAGAGATATACTGTATGGTAAGGGGGTCAAAATGTAAAGTGATGTAAACTGTTGTACATAATGTCATTCATGAAACACGATTCATGAATTCCGCTATTCCTCTACTTTTAACATCACCTAATAAAATATGTAAAACAAAATAGAAAGACCCCAAATTCCAACTTTATAAAACTCTTTAATAAATGAATGTACTTAATGTTAACTGTATTTTAAAATTAAACGATACAATTACATTTTTACCTCGGTGTAACTTGCATCAATAACGCTCCAACTTTCTTCCTTGAATTTTGAATTATATCGGTATATTTACGCATTCTTTCACCAATAAAGTTTCTACATCAAAATTACGATTCAAATTTAATAAAATAATTACAACTGACGAAAACTATTACAAATACTAATCAAAATTAGGTAATAATGCAAAGTAAAAAAAACTACAAAATGTAATTCATATTTTAAATTTATTAAATACATCCAAAATTGTATATTATAATAGTAATACACATTTTATTCGAATACTACACACAAATTTAACATACTTCTAATAAAATTTAAATAAATTTGTAATCAATTCAAAATTGTAAACTTATAAAATTATTAAACAAAAATTAAAGATTTGTTTGTATAGAACAGTTAATTACAACCTTATACATAGGCCTATAAAACAAAAATAGCCTAAAATTGTAACTTACATTACATTCCAAATTTATTAAAATACAAATAGCAATCACAAATTAATTTCTTTTTTTTAAACAACTACAACTTTACATCATAAAAAAAATAAAATAGCCTGCAATTAGGTGCAACTTTACTATTCGTCTCTAGGCTAGCCTATGGCAACAGAAATGCAAAAATAATAATAAGAAATATACCTAAAAGGTTCTAATAATAAGAAATATACCTAAAAGGTTCTAATCTAACCTATCACATATATTATTTCTCAAGGCGATTTTTTGTCGGTACGCCATAACTTTTTTAATACATCATCAAATTACACAAATGAGGCATCATTTTAAAGCTTTCCTTAACCGCTACACCGGAAAAATATACAAAATACAATTATACAAAAAAATTAATAAAGAATCCGAAAGTAACAGTGAAGTAAGATCAAGTAAGTTGTAGGGATATTTTCCTGGCATTGGCAACACTGATGATAACAATACCCAGCTGGAGAGCTGCCGTTACGCCACTACATTGCTATTTTTAATTAATTGTAAATTTAGTATCGAATAGTATGCGCACTATATGATACTAAATATACGGTGTGTACTTTAATTAAGTGGGATTTAAGTAAGTTAGAATGCGAATGCTTCGCACGGGTCAGCTAGTTTAGTCTTTAGTTAAAATATGTTTACCTGTAATTTAACATTTAACTGTAGAATGTAAAACAAAGTCACTGTCTGAAAAAATATTAGGCTAGAGTCGAATAGTAAAGTTGCACCCTCATTATTATTCAAAAC
>JAGFPH010001271.1:14175-28682 GCA_018207615.1 Philaenus spumarius
AATAAATACACATGATACCTGAAAAGTTTAAGAACAGCTTAATGTTTCATATATGAGGAAAATTTTAAGGTAGATGAGCGCAAATTTACTACTCGACCCTAGGCTAACCTATGAAAACAGAAATGCAAGAATAATTTAAAAAAAGTAGCCTAAAGTTTCTAACCTATAGTATTTAGTCACAGTATGTTTACCTGTATTCAACATTTACCAGTAGAATGTATAAAACAATGTTGTTATCTACAAAAATACCAGCCTAGGGTCGAATAGTAAATTTACCTTCTCATATTGGTAAAAAAAAACCAGAGGACTAACCTAAACTGTTTAGTCACAGTATGTTGCCGATAACAGTATAATTATAATATTTCGTCGTAATTATCACATTATTTATAATTAGAATGAGTTGCCTTAACTGTTTGTTTCTACACAAAAAAGAACAAGAACAATCCGGCAACGCTGGGAGGACGGTGAGAAAAACATATCGGCACTTTACAATGTAATTTTCCATAACGAACTTTTGATTTGAAAGTTTTTAATGTTGTACGTGTTGAAGATGGTTAAATATTGGGTTCCTGGCATCAGTGAAGTGTATAGGCCTAAATACTATATTTATTAAGAAAAAAGTTCAGGTTTGTGTGTTTATAGTAGTTTTGATTAACACGTTAAAGTAAACAAATACCTAACCATATTTACAGCCCTTTTTAGGGCATAATTTCATATTTTTATTGCACTTTACACAATAGTATTGGTCTGTTATAACTTTGAGCTCCTGGAGCCACTTTAAGTACTCCAGGTTTGTTAACGCTTCTTTACGATTAATTTTCTTAGATTTAATTTTTCCATTATTTTACAGTTTTCTCAAACAATTGTTTCACTTTACAAAAACTCTGTTATGATTTTTGCACACGGGACTTGTATTTCTATGCATACGCGCGGTTAAATACTTGTATTCCTACGCATGACGTTACAACTTATTTCGAAAATGTCGGTCCGTATCGCGATCACAAAACTATACAATTACATGAAGAATAAATACATTCTTAAATATATCATCTATAAATTGTGTACCCAAATAACATATCATAGCTTAAAACATGTAATTGCAGTTCTTAAACACATTACACAACAAACAATACAATATTCATACGCATTACGTATTAAACATTTATACACTTTACATACGGAAAAAAATAACTACAAACATTTATTTTTTATATTTATTCGTATATTTACAGTTAATCTTCGTCGTCTGCAAACATATCTATATTTACAGTAATCATTATACCACTAATCTACTGAACTACAATATATAGTTCAACATTCAATTAGTACAATATAGTTAGGTTGGCAGCACTACTCTCTATCCTAAAAAAAGGTCTTCTTCTGCAAACATATGAGCGGGGAGTCGAATAGTAAAGTTACGCCGTATTCAACTCATAAAGGTATTTTTTTTTAAAAATGTAACGTTCGATAGTTGATGCTATTTCAGCAATAAGTAGGAATAGTGATGTACTAAATGTTTTGATTTTATCGTGAGCAGGCAGAATGGAGAGCAAATTTCTAGAGATAGTTGGGTGTAAATTTACCATACAACCCTTAGCTGATATTTTTGCAGACGACGACCCTGTTTTACATTCTACTGTTAAATGTTGAATACAGGTAAACATATTGTGACTAAAGACTATAAGTTAGATCTTCAGGCTATATTTTTTCTATGCTTGCATTCTGTTGGCATAGGGTCATATAGTAAATTTGCGCCGACAGTAGGCGCATACCATACATCTTCTAAGGCTATAACTAAAAAAGGTTCGTATTGCACAGCATTATATTTGTGACTACACTACAAAACCTATTAGTTTGACAATGCAATATTTGTTATAGTTAATGTTCCATAAGTTGTACCTGTAATGAAGTTGCATTTCACAAGTTTTGTTTTTCCTCATAGTTTCCATACTTCTCGTACATCTAGGGTATGCCATATTCCTCTTGTATGGAATTCGTATTGTATGTGAGCTAAAGCAATTCTAATGCACTTTCATTTATGTTTGTGATATTAATGGCTGATATATAATTTGTGACAGAATTGTAAAAAGAAATACAGTCTGAACATAAACTTAACTACCGGCATGATCTAGAAATTATTTCAGTGGAGGCGCTTCTATTTTTCTCCTAAAAGTGAGTCTATGAAGCAACGCATCATTTTCCTCTATAGTTGTTTTTATAGTCTAATGTATGTCATATTGACCTAAAATTTAAAGTAGCATATAATAATTATATTGTCATTTGTAGTTGACAATATGAATTCTATCGTTTAAATTATTATAGTCAGCCAGCCATTAACCCTTCATTAGTTGTGCGGGGGACATCTGTCACACACAAGAATTATTTGGTTCTTATCAGTTCAAATGAAGTTATCTAGACTAGTGGCGCTCCTAGTACCTTCCTTCGCAACTTTCCCCTACATAACCCTGTTGGCAGTTTTAGATTAAATTGCAAGATAAACGAATGCAAAACCTTTTTAGAGTTATCTGGGTGACAGTTGTCAAGCGCGCACTTAAACTCGCCAGTGAATAAAATAGTAAGTACTTCTTATTACAATTAGCGAAAATTATTACATACAAGGTCGAAGCTACATGTATGGAAGGGCTAGAGATAAATTTACAAGAAAGTGGTGCGAAAATTGGGTACGTGGGGATCATTTGAAAGAAGTGTTTATGAACTATTATGAAAATTACAATTTTTTAATTTTAATTCTGTAAATGTTTTGTTATTCAATCCCTTTCATTACATCACAGAGAACAGATTTTCAATAGGTATATATAAGCATAGTGTCTGAATACAATTTTGATTTTAAGTGAATTAAAAATGGGGGACAAGTGTCCTCAGCACGCCTAAACTGGCAACAAAAACTGGCGCACCTATTGAAAGGTTAAGTGTCTTTTGATAATTTCCAGTTTTTTTTTTTCAAAGCCTAGATCAAAACTAAATGTTTAAGAAAATACGTTGTTTAAAATAGTGTTGAAATCAAAATATTTTTCCTAGAACAGATGATAATAAAAGAAAATGTGTGACGAATTTTGAAATTCAAGTCATTTTAGGGAAAAACCCTATAGATTTTACTTGCTTAGGCTATGTAGAGGCTTCTTCTAAGAACTGATTTTCCTTTAGAGTCCACAGTATTTTTTTATAATTAATTACAATACATTTTGTAAATTATATCTTCTGTTTTCATTTATTTAAGATGTTTGGAAATAAAATTGGACATTACAATAAAATTATGTATAAGAGCATTTTCGCAATATGAGGAGGCTTCGTAATGTTATCTTTCACTGAAAAATTACAAACAAAATAATTTGCTTATTTATTTTACTGGTGTAAGAAATTTTGACAATCATCAAAATTAAAACTAGGTTAATGTTACCATAAGCATTGGAAGTACCTTCAATGATTCAGGTTATATATAATCAAAACAATAGGCCTAATACGTGGTAGAAATTTATAGAATTTACTACTGCTGAACGTTTTCGGTTGGATATTGCACAATAGTTTCTGTATCTCAACAAACATAAACAACTAAAGAGTTTATCCATTTCCACTTTTATAAAACAACAATAGTAAGTATGAGCATACAATTACAGGTTAGGATTTATATGTTAAGGTAAATATAATTATATGTTCTTCAGTTTTGTATTTTACATTTATTTTAGTAACTTCTCTACCCTATATTAATACAATACACACAGTTTTTTTAACCTCATTTTTTTTTAACACGCTTTTATTAGCTTCACTTGTATGTTTGTATGTTTGTTTGTAAGTAACTCTCCTTTGGACTAAAAGCCAGTGGCTTATTACTGTTAGTATATCTCTCTTACGCAAGTTCGTTCGTTGGCCGAGCGGTCTAAGGCGCGGGTCGTCGCTGACGTCAATCCCCAGACTCACCGATCGTGGGTTCTAATCCCGTCCACGGCCAAATTTTTTTTTTTCAGTAATTAATCGAACTAAAAATAAAAAAATAAATATAGTTTAAAAAACTAAAAAACACGCTTTTATAATACATCGAACTAAAAAGTGAAAAATAAATATAGTTTAAAAAAACTAAAAAACACGCTTTTGGAGCATATCAAACTAAAAAGTTAAAAATAATTTTTCAAATAAGCTTAAAACAATAATAAACGATAAATACTAGCATTATTGTAAAAAAAGCGTGGGGCGCTTTGTCCATATTTCTCGTACATCGAGCGCCCAACGCTTTTTTTACAATAATGCTAGTATTTATCGTTTATTATTGTTTTAAGCTTATTTTAAAAATTATTTATAACTTTTTAGTTTGATATGCTCTAAA
The DNA here is from genome assembly GCA_018207615.1 of Philaenus spumarius. Taxonomy (NCBI): domain Eukaryota; kingdom Metazoa; phylum Arthropoda; class Insecta; order Hemiptera; family Aphrophoridae; genus Philaenus; species Philaenus spumarius. The sequence goes on from JAGFPH010001271.1 coordinate 18,515, forward strand.
AGCGTGTTTTTTAGTTTTTTTAAACTATATTTATTTTTCACTTTTTAGTTCGATGTATTATAAAAGCGTGTTTTTTAGTTTTTTTAAACTATATTTATTAGTTTAAATCTTACAGTAAATGAAAACTATTTTTTATATATAAACTATTTGTTGTATTTGTGTAGTAGGCCTGAATGTAAACATTGCCTACATGGTTATTTAAATTTTCTTTTTGATAATTAATACCAATTTCTTAACACCATCTTCTAATAATTATCTACTGAAACAATTAACGCAGTTAACCCTGGATCAATAATCATTCGTAAATCTTACGACGATAGGGGTTGATAAAACTGAAATATCTTTGTTGTCTACGTGAGAACTAAAGGCACTATTGTATTATTTTCTGTGGAAAAAAATAATAAAAGATACATCAAATTTAGTAATTGTTAGTGCTAAATGATATAAAAATCTGGTTAGTAATCTAGGGAAAAAATTTACAAACAAATTTGTTAAACTTGCAAAATGTATGCTTTCCATTTTCTTAATTTTAAATATCCTTATTTCTCATTCATCTATAAACTTCCAAGTTGTCACCTTCTACTGCAACCCTTTTAACCTTGGCTAAACACGCGCTACAAAACACTTTTTTCAGTAAATTTTATTCTTCCACGACAGTTCTGCACTGCACCTAAAATTCACTATATTTACTTTTACTCAGAATGTCCTACTTCTGCACTGGATTGTCGGGAGAGTAAAATTTTCAGTGCAGGCAAAGTAAGTAAGTAGTAAGGGTAAAAAAATATTGAATTTTGGTTTTTTATGATTATTGTTGTCCAAATCCTTATTTACAAGCTAATATCAATTGTAAAGCAGTTTGTAGTCGAGAAATAATCGAAAAATGGTATCTAAGTAACAGATGTCAGGTCTGAGAAAAGTGATCTCTTGTCGTTATGGAGAAATAACATGGGTGCGACAAGAGGTCCCTTTTCGTAATGATTAACTTTGCTTTGCAGTGTCTCAGAAAGTTGTAGAAAGTAATCTAACGATGTTTCAGGCAACTAACTGTAGTTTTTACTAATAGTAGAACATTTTCTGATTATTTTGATACCATTCCCGATAACATGACCCTTTTCTTTGACTTGTTAAAAATGTAATAAAAACAGGCTTAAAATCCAACAAACAACCTTTTGTATTATTACATTAATAATAATTTAAACGATACCTATTATTAAAAATTACTATAATTAAAAATTCCTTAATTATGCAAGGTTGTTCTACTTACTCTGTGGTAAGCAGCAGAATAAATAATACAAGCATTGGCATGAAATAAACAAAACTTAGCATAATTGGTATTCAAAACTTTAGTTGCGTTTTTCTCAAAACTACCTTTTTCTGTAACTAATTTTCAATTGGCAATAACTTCCTTAATTTTTAAGATAGATTTATGATTTTTGTGTTAAATTATTCAGAAATCAACCCTCTTTACGGAAATAACAAAATCTCAATTTTGAAAATTTTCGAAAAGAGGTCCCTTGGTATCATATTCCGCACACATTAAAAGAAATGGTGGATAATTTGTAAACTAAGCATTTCTGGACTTTTTTTCATTTTTTTTTTCTAATAGAATCAGCTGAGAAAGTGCTCGGAACAGGGGAATCACCATGTATAAAAAAACCCTTTTCATCTTCTGAAGTTATTACTGTTTGAACATGAGCATCTTTATGTTCCTAGTGGGCCAGCTCTGCATACTTAATTAAACTGTCAGTTTTTAAATTGTCGCTTATAATTTCGTACAAACCTTATGCTTTAAAAAAATAGTTATTTGAAATTTCCATAGCTGGAAATCAGCTGAATTATATGTTTATCAATACTAAATTCATCGTCATTAGCTGCCATCGATGTTTTACTTTTTACCAACAATTAATTGTTACTGTTCTTAGACTAGGCTACAATTATGACTCATTTTATATTTACATGCCACAGTACGATCTGGGCCCATAACCTGTTGAGATTAATGTAATTATATGTTCTTCAGTTTTGTATTTTACTTTTATATTATATAATTATACAGGGTGAGGCAATACTTCCTTTACCATTTCGGCGAGGGATAGTGTAACGTGGGGTGGTCCTAGATAGTGGGGGAAGTGGCCGTTCGACTTGGTGAACAACGGGCGATCTTTATTGAAAAGATTCTTACTAACGGAAATTCGATAGTCGACGAGCAATGTGCATTTTGAAGAAAGTTTGATTTAGCCCCTTAGGCTCCCGTTCCCTTGAAACCAACAATCTTGAATTGGGTTTGACATTTTAGAGCCATGAGTTCCGCAACTTGAGGTCAATGGTGGGGGGGGGGTTGTCCACGCAGTGCTCGTACCCCTGAAAATCTTGCGCCAGTGGGATGTTTTGTCATTCAGTCACCACGGAGGTCAGCCTGCAAACAATCTGCTGCACTGAACATGTCAAGTCACTCGTACTGACGTATTTTACATGAACATCTTCGTTTTCACCAATACAAAATGGTAATTGCACATGAACTGTTACCAAGGAACCTCGAAAACCGTATCAACATTTGTCGACAGCTTCTTAACGACATTCCAGCTACCGATGTCGTCATGTTCAGCGATGAGGCTCATTTCCACATCTCGGGCTCATAAAGTGGCAAAACCTTTGGTGTGCCGTAAACATTCGTGGAATCATTTACCCCTTTTTTTTTTAATAGGGGGAAATGACGGTCACTGTCACATCTGATCGGTACATTGACATGTTGCAGAGCTTGTTGCAACCAAACCTTGACCTTGATCATGTGTGGTTTCAACAAGATGGTGCGACAGCGCACACGTTGTTGAGATCGATGAAAGTTGTGAGGCAGATGTTTCCAGGCAAGGTCATTTCAATGAGGGGTGATGTTTAATGGCCTGCTCGATCTCCGGACTCAACTCCTTGTGATTTTTACCTCAAAGCGGAAATGTACAAACACAGACCGTGAGATTTGACTGCAATGAAGATGGCCATTCGTCTGGAAATCTAGCTCATTCGGATCGACGTCGTACATTGAGTGATGGGTAACTACCACCTATTAAGACTTCAGAATTGCATTAACAATGGAGGTCGTCATCTTACTGATGTATTGTTTATAACAACTTGATGTAAAACCTTATGGTTCGTATAATAAGTGAATATAAATACATTTTTCATATCAAGCTTAGTTTTTTATTTATAGCCTCCTGAAATGGTAAATGATATATTGCCCCATCCTGTACAATACACTAAGTGTCTAGTACATCTAAATACAAACATTGCCCATATGATTGATAAATTTTACATTTTGATGAATTTCTTAACATTGTATTAAAATTAAGTTCTAACTTATTAAATAAAAAATCTAACCTAGCCTGTACAACATCACTACTTAAAGTAGGCCCAAGCCAGCTGTGCGCGCGGCAACCAGTGTACTAGCCGTCCTGCTGACATTCTACCAGTGTACCGCGTCCAACTATACTGTACATGACTTTATTTACACTACGATTAGGCCTACATTGACTTAATGTTGATAGAAAAATCTGAATTTTTGTATTTGTTTAAGTAGACCCTAACAGTGCATACGGTATAAGCACATTTAATTTACAGCAAGTATTTAAATTGTAATACACAAATAATGTCAAAGTAAATTTTAATCTTCCGAATATGACCTGTGGGGATTTTCTTTTTCTTGGTCAGGAAAATTTCATCAGCAACAAAGTTTTAGATTATAAAACGAACTAAAATTTTATTTAAAAAACTTTTTTGTATGAGCACTGTGTCAGTCACAATCGTGGTTTGAATACAAGTCAAAATATTGCGTGAAACTGCCCAGCTGCGTTTGTTGGTCTGCCCGCTCTTGGACATTGTCAATGTGTTTTTTCACATGTACAGTATTTAGCAAAAATATCATACCATTCTTAGCTTTTAATAATTTTTACCATATATTACACTAATATATTGATTTTTTTATGCCTGACTTGTAATAAAACGGCCCTCCGGCGTGGCGGATGTTTTTAGAAATGTACCCCCGCCTCGCCTCCAGCACACGCGCGCAGCTGGCTTGGGCTTACTGTACATATTATATTTTGATATAGTTCTATTCTAAAAGATATTCTATTGTATTAATGGAATAATGCATAGACACCTTGTAGTTTTAATTATAGAAACCTTACACCATCTGTGATTATTTCTGTATGTAAGTTAAATCTAATCTAAGTTGAAAAAAACTTATATAATTTATTATGTTTAGGTGATGACAACTTGTCGAACATAGTTCTGGCGGTCCTAAGATCACCACAATTTACTGCTTTCATGGCCCGAAACAATTACATCTTGCATATCACAATGGCCAACTCTCGTGATGCGTTGGCATTCCAGGAAACTTGTATCCTTGATTATTTCAATATTGTTTGTTTTTAAATATAATACAGTAGAGTCCCGCTATTCTAAACTAATTTGGACCGAACACTGGTCGGTGTAGCGGGAATTCAGAATAGGCGGATTTCATGAATAATGTCAACGTATTGACTTGTTAAGGCGTAAATTATGTGGGAGGACACTGCTAGTGTCATCTCTATATATCATTGATCTGCTCGTGAACGCTCAAACTGAACTCACATCACACGTAGACGCGGCAAACGCTCTTGACCTCGCTTTAGTGTAGGTTTACACCATTCGTTTTTTCTTTCCATTTCGTTGCGATTTCTTTTTTTTCTAAAAACGGAAGGGAAGGTTTGTTTGAACTGTGTGTTTTGTCATCCCATAGCCTCTCTGTTAGTACCGCATCGTCTTGAAAAAAGATCGAGGAAAAATAAAATTCCTTCGAGATAATGAAATAGGAGGAGAAAAACTGATGAACGCAACCGGCAGGATGAAGTGCCTAGCTATTGTTTCTAATCTTTCCTTCTTTCTGAAGGATCCGGTATCTGTTTCACGGGACACTTGTTGCGGTAGCTTCCTGCCCGCAAAACGGATGGAAAATGCGAAGGAAACAAAACTGGACAATTCCAAGAGACCCAACGTGTTGTCAATTATTTCTGTAACCAAAACACAATGCAACGGAAGGGAAAAACAAACACTGACTTTACTTCTTAAGTGTGTGTAGGCCTAGATTAGTAATTTTCGTGGTTAGCAGTGATTAAAAATGATTCTACAGAATTGTACAAATGGAGCCGATAAGTACTGTAAGTAACCAGCTTTCATTAAAATTTGGTTTCAGGCGTTTTCATCAAGCATAGGCTCTATGTATGTCTCTAATTAACTTCTTTGTATAACAATAAATGTACGTTTTTTCATAAACGTCTTTAATTTCTTCTGTTTTTAAGTTATTTTTTCTGAACTCAGTTCGGAATAGCAGGACTCTACTGTAATTGTTGTTTGTTTGTAAATACATAATATATTATTTGTTTTACGAAAACAAAGGTAAGAAATTTTATTCTATTCAATTAGCAAACTGATATCCGATAAAGATTAAATATTTGCAGATATTGTAAGTGACCTTCTAAATACCATCAAACTTCAATATGTCTGAACAGTGATGGAAAAGTAAAATATCTGAGAAAAACTACCATTTTGATGTCTTTTAAAGATATTTCTAGCTAAATGTGTAGCATTGTCTGTCCATTAGATAGCTAACAATAAGTGGTTTTATCTGGCATTTAGCACTAAAATAATAAATTGCAATTGTTTTTTTAATAAAAACATGTAAATGGATTTTTAATTTTTAAATATAGTATAGCCACGGTTATCCAAGGTAATGTGGACCTAGTGTTCCTCGGATAAGCAAAAACTCTGTTAACACGGACTTTGTCAAACATCGAGAAACATACGGTAAACTGTTGAAATCAATGAAAATGTGGTCAAAGATGTGAAAAAGCATCGACAGTATTATCAAATGAAAAACTAAAATCTAATTAGAAATAAAATACAAAATGATAAAAGATATACATGTTTCAGATAAAAAATACAACTTAAAGAAGTCCATAAGTGCTTTCTGTTTAACGGAACTCACTCGCTTGTGTGCCGATCTATTTTTACGATACTGGTTTTAACTGGTTGTCACTGCACATTGCCATAACACAGCGAGTATGAGTTTTATTTTATTGAACAACGTGTCATTTAGTGAAAAATAATTGTAAAAAATATATTGTAAAAAAATATTTTTTGAAGAAGTCCATTAGTGTTTTCTGTTTGACGGAACTCACTCGCTTGTGTGCCGATCTATTTTTTCAATACTGGTTTTAACTGGTTGTCACTGCACATTGCCATAACACAGCGAGTATGAGTTTTATTGAACAACGTGTCATTTAGTGAAAAAGAATTGTAAAAAATATATTGTAAAAAAATATTTTTTGAAGAAGTCCATTAGTGTTTTCAGTTTAACGGAACTCGCTATCTTGAAAACTAAGCAAACGATATGCAGTATGACACACGCAACGTTTTAAGAGTGATTTACTTGATACTGAATCAAACTACTGTATTCACAAAAAATAAAGGAGAACTAGTGTAAGAGGGAGTAAGCCTGGTAGGGTAGAAGTTAGACACAATAGAAGGTCGGATCTAGAAGCAGGTGCAAGATAAGGAATGATGACATCACCATAGCATAAACAATAATCACAGACGTTTGTCTACCCTTACTATGCTATTTAGTGTATCCGACTACCCGATTAATATTATAGACATTTGTTTCATTGTTTATTTAGTTCACTACTTATAAATAAATTAGTAATTATGTCATTTAGGCCTATTTAGAAAATCTATTATTCTCTTGAATAAACAGTACTTGTACCGGTCAAAATACCTTAAAATGTAAAAAATCCTAATCCTATTGATGATTAACAAAGCTTTGGAATTACTGTATTGTACAGTAGCCTGCCCTTCTGTATTTAATAATGATTAAAAACTGTGCTTTTTATTTACCGGAACCATTTTTGACGTAACATTATGCGACTAATATAAGTACAGTACTGTAGATATGCGGATTTCACTTTGCACGGTTACTGTAACGCATGCGTCTACCGCAAACCAAACTTTTTTTATTTTTGTATTACCTCGGTTAACCCGGAATTCGATTATTCAGGGCCCGGATAACCGCGGCTCTACTGTATATAACCTAGAAAAAACATTTTGTTTGTCAAAATTTAGCATGCTATAAGCATGAACACTTTATATAGACGAGAGTTAGCCGTCGTGGACAGTAGACAGTGATGTTTAAGATTGGGAAATAGCAGTCAGAAATTAAATTGGTTTTTGACATTGCTTTGTTTAAGATTTATTTTTATGATTTAATGATTATCTGAAAAGCTTATAGTTCCTACTTTATGAGGGCAAAGCCAGATGCTGCAACTTGTATATAGGAGAAAATGTTAATTTGTAAAAATGACAGTGATAGAAAAAGTAAAAAAATAGAGAGAAACTGCCTCCAAAAAAAATTTCTAAATACAGTGTACAAATTATAATTCAGTGTAAAGAAATACTGTTTTGATATGTTCAATTATATAATGTGATATATAGGCTATATTTTTTAATATGAAACGTTTTCTGTTGCTGTGATTTTATTTATTTCTTAACTTAGCTTTCAGATGGATATGGCCTTCCACCGATAATGTATGTATTCGGTGCTCGAGGAATACTAATCAGAACTATGGAATTAGATCGACCAATGATTAGATCACTCGCGTTCGATGAGGGTACTGCATTTCCTATGCTTACTGCCACTATTCAGGATGTTACTAGAGGTAACAATTTGTTGTTATATTTGCACAGTTATATATATATACAGCTCCTTCACTAGGAGATTAGATCAAACATGTTAGACGAGCGCTCTGTATTTGCTGCTCTTACTGCATTTGTTCGGGGTTCTCCTCATATAGGTAGGACTCATATCAGTTTGTTGTTATAGTTACGAGCATAGTTGAGGAGTAGTGAGAGTCAACCGCCTCATAATTTTGTGTAAAAGTAGCTCTTCGTGGGATGATGTCTAAGAGTATTGGTTTGAAATTTGCTCTACAGTATTTTCCATACTTAAAATGCTTGCAGTGACACTCGAAGGTAAAATTTGTGCAGACACGATAAAAAGAAAGAAACCGATATTGTGATTTAATAATCTGTATAGTAGTAAATCAATTTGTATTTATTTATGTTTAAAAACAAAAGTCATCAAAGCTTGCAATAACAAAGATAAATGGTATGTACAGACACAATGAATAAAAAAGAAACCTCATTAGCGATATGATTTAAATATATGGATGGTATATATTTCTCTTCGTCTCATTGGAAAGTTAATGTAGCACTAGTTGATGTATTTAAAACTAATTTTGTTTTCTTCTGAGTTTGCAAATTATCTTGTGTTATACTTTGTAGGTAATGATTTTGACAATGCGTAGATTTAATCTATAGGATATGTGTTTGTAGTTCTGAATAAGTGGAAAATTCAAGGCAGGTTGTACACTTTTCAAAATATTTAGAATCTACAAAATAATAATCACAAGTAGCCCAGTCGACGAATGATTCTAGAAGGAAAGTCAATAAGCAGAAAGACTAACGATGGTACGTTGTTTGGGGTACCTAGTAGTATAACATACTAAAAGTCCTTGACCCTAGGGGGCGGGGGGGGGATTAAAGGTCCCTTTTTTGGTTTTTCGCCTATATCTCAGTAGGGGTTGGTCCTACAAAAAATATATAAAATTAAAGCTGACAAAATTCTCTAGTATTTAAATTTTATAGTTTCTTTCTATCTGTAACCGTTAATGAGATAGACGCGCTCGAAAATTAGTAATTTTCGGGAAAAACCTTTCTTTGCAACACATTTTTTGCCAAACTTCTGTCTCCAGCGCCTGAGGCCTGGGAATTTAATTCTCTACAACTTTCTCTTTGACGAATTTTCTGTGAAATGAAGATCTGATCTGACCCATGACCCATGGAAGGTTGAGAAGGGAGGGATGACTGCCAGTTCTCATTTGAGGAACTTCGAGCTGCAAACTCCAGATATCAAAACAAGGTTGATAAAGGAATACGGCAACCGTATTGTAGTTGCTCCAAGACTGAATCGACACCAAGTTGCCACGATAATCTTCTCAGATACAACTCACAAACTGCTTACAGATTTGTGGTATGAGAATAAGGCCAGTAAGGTAGTTATTGAAAAAATAAAAATCGTGGAGAACGCAGTTGAGAACATAAGACAGGATATCTAGTGTGAAGTATATGATGTCGGCGTGTACCCACCAGCTGATGACTTCTCGAAGGGCGCAGCAGAGAATCCTTAAACACTACAAACGTTTTTAGATGCTGTCACAATTTAAAAAATGACAAGAGTAACTGAGTCAAAGAACCTTGCAATCGCGGACACCATAATATCCATTGTTTGCCCAAGAACACTCATGTCATTCATAATGAACATCCTTGCTCTTCTTGTCTATAGAAGGTTTGGCTCAACAACATTGCTGAACCTCCTTGCTAGTTTGGGTTACTCAGCATCATATCACGAAGCTCAAACACTGTAGCTATCCACAATTCCACATGCCCAGCCAACATTTAAACCTGGAACCTTCGCCCAGTTTGTGTTCGATAACGCAGACTTTAACACATGTACCATTGATGGTCTGTCACTGAACACATTCCATGCTAAAGGCGGCATGAAATCAAGCTGAAAGCACTGCCCAAAAATCTTGAGGTGGGTGAACTGGGTGTCATTCCTCTGCAGATATATGTCACACCAATAGAAAAGGAATTGGACAATGTTACAATACAACACATAACCGTTACGTTTCAGGTGTTGGAGCCTCAAACTTACGGTATGTTATGGTTTTATGCTCAACCTCAGAACATGTCTGTACCCGAGTGGAAAGGATTTTTGATAGACTTGACTAAAGGGTATAGAAGTGTCAAAACTAAGGTCAACACAGCCTAATAACAACATTTGAATAGCCGTTATACTGGTTGGCAGGTATGCACGGGAAATTGTTGCTGCTGCACCACCTAGGGAGTATATCTTTTATTAGCGGTTACAGATAGAAAAAAACTATAGGAATTAATAATGTAGAGAATTTTGTCAGCTTTAATTTTGTATACGTATATTTTTTTTGTAGGACCAATATAGGAAATATAGGACTGCAATATAGGCGAAAAACCAAAAAATGTTACCTTCAACCCCCCCCCCCCCCCC
>JAGFPH010001271.1:28782-56249 GCA_018207615.1 Philaenus spumarius
CCCCCCCCCCCCCTACCTCCCAGGGAAAGGAAAATATGGATATTACTAATTATAGTCAGGTATTTTTCTTTAAGGGGCTCCGGAGCGCCCTATCTCGGCAATGTTAAAAATACAATATTTAAGGAACATTTTCGCAGAAACTGGATCAAAATTAGTAAAATTTTATCAGTGCGTTAGTACTACTTAAATACCAAATTTAACATGAGGGTTTTGCAATACAAGCATTTGAATACATTATTGTCGCACCAGTTGTTAAATGAATTTAATTGTGCTGCGGCTAGAATTATTTCGGCAACAACAAGAAATACAAAAATAAAAGTTTGATTACTGTCTCGACCCTGATAAGGACCGTATGTTGGACAGAATGTGCCTGAAGGGCGTTTTAATTGAATTACTGAAATATTGGCCCGTATTACTGAAATATTACTGAAAAGGACCGTATTATTGCCGGAAGAGCCGACGTTTCGAATTACTTGATTATTAGAGTCTTTGGACCCTGATAAGGGCCGCTGAGTGAGAAGAAAATGTGGCCAGAAGGGCGGACGTTTTTAAGGTGAAGCCTGCTTGGTGTTCGAAGCGTTGCGGTGTTTCGTTGCGTAGCGATGTTTGTGACGGTAGAACACAACACCCTTACCAAAGTGCTGTGGTGAGACACAGTAGCCCTGAGCCGTAGCCCGCCCCGCTAAACTGAAGTCTAGGGGAAAACTACTATGCTTTGTGTATAGAGCCTTAAAGGACCCTATGTGTGTGCTGGAAGAGCGTGTAATGTGTGTATCGGGTGTTATAGCCTGGTGCAAGTACCTTGCATGACTGATGGGACTTCAGTCGTTGCGGTAACTACGATGGAGGTTCAGGCCAAGTCCTGCCACTTTCCCGCGAACGGTCTTCTTTTTATTTCGCTATGTAGCGCAGATGTTGTCTCCGGTGAATTTGAATTAAGAACCAGTATTCGATTGAATTAGAAATATCACTGTCTATTGAATTCTGAATTTTGGCCCTGTAGCAAGTGCGTAACACTTCCTTTAAAGTCGCAACTCTCTTCCCTTGGCAAACTCTCTCTTATTCTCGTGACCCTCGGCTGAGGGCTTCCGCAACTGTTTGGGGAGACTTCCCGTCTTCGCTTATCACTGTTCAGTCCTGGCTTCAGCGTAGTTGGTAACTCGGCCCTTGCTTTGCTCAGTAGAAGATCGCTTGTTGACTGGTTGATACTAGTAGATTGAAGTTGGCTTGGTCTCGAGGTGATCGAAGATGCTTGGTTGGTCTCGTGGTGAACGAAGATCAGAAGATTGAAGTTGGCTTGGTGTCACTGTGATGAGTTGTCCTTTTGGACTCGAATCTGGCCGTATATATACTGTTTTCCAGCGAAAAGTAACACCTAGGTGCAAGAAGTAACACCTTTCGGAGTTGGTTAATGAATCGCCGGGCAGCGAAGTTACGGAGTTCCGAACCAGTGAAACGATAATTTGAGTTCTCAAGATTTTAAGTTAGCGCTTGCTAGTTCTTAAGTTCGCGTTGGGACTAAGAAAAATTACGTAGAAGCAATGCGGGAGATTGTAACCTTCTCGGACGAAGTGCGATGAACGCCGAGAAAGTTTGAAGTTATTGTTTTGGTCGTATGAGCGATGGTTATATATTTAGTTTTGTTACGGCAAACGTTTCTATAACTTCGCTTCAAATGTTTCGCGGGAGATAACTGAACAACTTTCCCGTAAGACAAGGTCTCGTCTGCAGGGAGAAGTTATACGGTAGAAGTGAGGAATCCGTTTGCAGTGTCCTTGGCGGGAGAACGTGTCTACGTTTCCCAGACAGCTGCAGTGCGTTGTCGGAACGGTCCTTATGAAATTTGTGGGGAAATAATGCTAGTGACTTTCTCGGAAGACGAGGTCTCAACTCCCGAGGAAAGTAAACGTAGATTATTGAAGTTTTTTTTTTTTTTGTTTAAAGGCGAAAAACCTGGGTGTCCTTGGCGGTCGAACGTAGGCCTAGGTTCGCCAGACAGATGTTATATCGTCCCGTTGACTTGTGGAGTGAAGCACCGGGGAAATTTAGGCGAGTTTTCCCGTAAATGGCATTTACGGGAAAACCGCATGATGCAGACTGAAGTTGGCCCTTTTGAGGGCCAAGAAATTTGTTGAAGCCTTTGATGATTTTTTCGCAAGAAGTTGGCCCTCTTGAGGGCCAAGAAATTTATTGTGGAATTCCGGTTGTTTGTTTGATGATGTCGGCCCTTTTGAGGACCGAGAAGTTAATTCGGAAATTCCACCGGGTGTTTCGCTTTGACTTTGGCCCTTTGCGGACCAAACATATTACTTTCGCCGGAGTATAAATACATTGCCGGGGATATCGCATGAAGCTGAATATTATTGTAAAATATAAGTAGCTCTCTGCGACAACATTTTGTCATTTTTTTTTTTAAATAATAGAATTTTGACCAGTTTTTTCCATATTTCTCAGTCATAACTTAGAAATGAGCACTTATATTACAAAATGCTCTCGTTAAAACCTGTAGTATACTCCATTAAAGAACCCCTGAAAATTGCAGATCAATATGTTAGATAGATTTTGATAAAATGTTCCTTTTGTGAATAAAATATATGTTTTCCGGAAAACATGTTTAAAGTTTTACTTACATATTTAATACATACCAGCCCCATATGCAGGGTTGTCATCATCTGAGTATTATCAAAGACTGTAGAATCAGGTTTGGCACTACAGAAAAAGCTAAATATCCCTACCAAAATGGAAATTCCCACCATAGGCAGCAATTTTAATTATTTTCAAATTGGATAAATCATATCAAATTATTAAGAATATGATACAAAATTTGTGTTATTCTCGTGTGACATACGAACCAAAAAACGTACTTTTACCCACTTAGAGTTGAGATATAATAATAAATGTAGGCTTGTTTTTAAGCTAAATAAAAGGGCAAGAATAAGTAATAAAAAACAAAATAAAATTTTAGGTGCTCGAAGCCAATTAAAGAGATTAGCACTAAAATACGTTTGAAATGTTAAGTGCCGTTTGGTTTTACATATACTTATTTTATTTTTTACAAGAGTTCAAGCATGAGCTGCTGGGTCACTACTTGGTGTAGCCTCTAGGAGTGTTATAGGTCTTTGTGTATTCACTGACGGTGTAGAGGTACAGACTCAATGCTGTGTGGATTAATACTTCACCTGAACAGCCAAATTGACTTCCCAAATTTTAAAAGTTTTCTTGGGAAGGTCAAAAATATCCCCGAATTCCTTTTGCCGAATTGCAATGCACTGTGTATTGAAAATACTCCCTATACGAAGGTTGTCGTGCGACGCACGCAATGCATTGTTGTATTGAAAATACTCCCAGAATGGGGGTTAACGTGCGAAGCATGCAATACAATGTGTATTGAAAATACTCCCAGTACGGGGGTTGTCGTGCAATGCACTGTGCGTCGGCCGCTTCTCATAGTGTTCAGTATCAAGCTCACATGTGCTTCCTTAGCAGTGAAATGTGTTACGCCCCCCCATACCATGGTCTAGCCCACCTTCCCTAGAAAATAAATGGGCACCCATGCTCCTCCCCCCTCTTCCGCCATCCTTAGGGTCAAGGACTTTTAGTGTGTTATATTACTAGGTACCCCAAACAATGTACCATAGTAGGTCTTTCCGCTTTTTGACTTTGCTTCTAGACCCTCCCTCCCCCCCTTTAGGGCATTCGTTGACTAGACTAAAGATATGTAGGCCTAAATGTAACAAAAATCGCAAAACATAAATTTTAAATTTATGTAATTATAAACGTAAGAGATTTAAATATCATGAAAATCACAACAAGCATAAAATTATGAATTATTTGTTAAATCAGGGAAGCATCTAAGTTTGTACAACAATAAAGACAAGAAACCGTAAAGATTATGTCACAGGTAAAATCTATGAAATAAGAAGCACACGAAACATAAGAATTGCTAAACTTATGAAGTCATTTATCAAACAAACGTGGCATTTCATATACAGTAGAACCCCTCTTAACCGGCCTCGGATCAATCGGTCCTCGGCTTAACCGGCCTATTTCAAGAAACAACAAAATCAAATATATTAACTAGCCGAAGTCTCAAACATCGATTATTTGACGGACATTTCGGGATGACGCAATGTTATTTGTGCTACTGTATATGTTAATGTTGTGGCAGGGAAAAGGGGGGAGGAGGAGCGTAACAAAGGAAGCCGCCTTGTCGATTGATTCTTGCCGCGGAAGCAAGAGGGGGGATCAAATCTTGCTTCCCACGGCAACTGTATTATTTTTTCTTGGAATCAATTAACCAAGCGGCATCCTTTGTTTCTCTTTCTTCATCTGTTTATTTCTCGGAGGCAGGGGAGAAAAGGAGGCGAGGGAAGTTAAAATGTTTACATGTACAGTAATTTGTTAGTGTTTGTTTGTGTGTGTATGTACAGTACATACAATAAAATCAGTTGCAATAACGTCTTATTTCCTTTATTATTTATGAAATATGTACTGTAGGTTATTTTTTAACTAAAATCAATTTTTTACGGGAACCTCGGATCAACCGGCCAAACTCGTAACCGGCCAGGGTCTCGGTCCCGACCTGACCGGTTAAGAGGGGTTCTACTGTATCGATAAATACAAGCAATTATATGATGGTGGTTCAGTGGTATGTTAATCATTTATTTCCTTAATCTCTAAACTTCTAATAACAACTTTACCTTCAGTTTGAGTAAAATTTTCCGCCAATCTTAGTTAGCTTAACCCGTTTATTTGAGTTCGTCGACGCGTTTCGGAGTTCCTCCATTCTCGAGACCTACTTCAGTACTCAAATAAAAGGGTTAAGCTAGGATTGGCGAAAAATTGTACTCAAACTGATAGTATTTATCCTAGCAGATATAATTTATATAATAATAACAACTTTACCTACGTACATAAAAATATAAATATATATATTATATCAGCACATTCAAAGTCTAATTACTTATTATATTTTAAACATACAAAGTTTGACTTCTAAAATTTTATTAATCCTTATCATGTCCAACTAATTAAATCCCAAGACGGAGCACTCTAAGTATCGGAATTATCAAACTCAATAATAATGCAAGCGTAGTGAATGATTATATATTCCACTTGCTCATCTTGCCACCGTGTCCTTTCAAAGCAAAGGTCCTCCAAGAGTACTAGCCTATCAATGAGCAGAGCCTTCTCTTTAGGTCAGTCAAGAGTATATATAACCATCCAGGTTTCTGAAATGAGAAGCCAACTAGGTTTTTGCAAACTCAGTTATTGCGACACTTTTCAATATCTTTCACAATAGCTTCTACAGTAGAGCGTCGATTATCCGAACTAATTGGGACGGAAAGGGGTTCGGATAACCTAATTCAATTTACTGTGTACTTGCTAGTGACTAACGACTAGTGGGCCGCTGTTCCGTTGAGCACACAAACTCCCTGAAGTTTACAACTCAGCTGACTATGCGAGTCAAAAACTTTAAATTCGGAATTATGTGCAGTACTTATTTTCATTATACTTCACTGAAAACAGCTGTTTTCTAAACCTGTTCATAGGCACGTAAGTCCTTATTTTCCCTGTACTACACCGTGAATTTACCTTACACCTCCTGATTTTACAAATAAGAATAAACATATAAGTTTTATGTAAACACATAAAACTTGATTGATTTTGTCAATTGAAATATAACAGAAAAATCAAACAAGGTTTAAAGTTTTTTTTAAATAAAAAGATGTTTTGATTAAAAGTACGTTACTTTTTTGGTGTACTTTAATGAAAAATATCCCCAACTTTAATGGTTTTTCCGTGCTTGCATGATTAACCTGCACTCGTCTGCGCCTCACGCGGGAACTATCATGCTCGCAAGGAAAACCCCTATTTACCGGGCTTGTAACGTAACATACTATTACAGTGCATTTCCGTGTTCAGATGATTGACATTTTGAATAACTGGCATTCGGATAATCGACGCTCCACTGTACTTTAGGTTTTCTTCTTGGGACTTATAAGTTTAACATTTTCTCCTAATAATAATAAGTATAATAATAATAATAATAATAAAGCTAATACTAAGTCTTTGCTTATGCAACTATTCCTAACAGCGCCTGTAACACTGCGGTCACAAAAAATAAATTAGTTAATGAATTTAAAAAAATAAAATGTAAATTTGGAATTTTCAAAAATCTTTCTAAGTCAATTTTATGAATAAAAACAAATGTATATGAAATAAATACTTGTGTCATTGGTATTTCCATTTGTAGTACCTTCTATTCATCTATTAACAGACTCTATTTACTTTACTTTAACAAAAAACCACAATTCAAAACAATCAAACATAACCTCCAAATAGAAATATCATATTCCTGACAACAGTACTATCTTTTCGACCAGCTGTAATCGAAGTCTTCATTTCACATCTACAGATATGAGTGTTTCTGTGCAATACAGTCACAGATGGCACTACTGGGAAGGTTAGAAACAACTCCATAATCTATGCTCATGGAAACTGTACAGTCGAATCCACCGACTGCCGCAGTCATCTGTGATGCATTACGCAACATTAAAAGCACATTTCTTACACTAACCTTAAAATCTACACTGAAGCTAAATTTGAGTTCATTTACCATGAAAGTACTTGAAATAGAAGGGAAAGGAATCAAATTAACAAGACATGATGACTGACATTACCTGATTTACTCCCTCATTTTCACATTAACACACACTAATAAAAATCAGAAACACTTCAATAAACACTTTAACATTATGCAATGTTGCAAATCTCTATCATACACCCATTCACTCACAAAGAACAAATTTATACATACAAATTATACATGAATAGTACTCAGAATGCAGACTTAAACTTTAGGCTACTTACAATTTCTTTTATGTGCACTTTCAAATTAAAAAAAAATATAAAAACTTATACTGTCCACTTTATAGTCTGTTCGATTGTTAGTCAGAATTAAGCCTCAATTAATAATACTTTACGTCTACAGCACTGGTTATGTACATGCCATTTTCTCGGCACATTGTCTTCAGAGTTGCAAAACGTTCTAACTTAGATAGTTGAAGTTCTATCATGCCGATTTTCACCATTTAAATTTTCATCGACAGATTAACTTTAGTTCTTTACTTTGACTACATAATTAAGACTCCACATACCTTTGTACAGATAAATTTCACTTTTTAGGTGAGCATCGCTCACAGAGATGTTACCTACTTAAGGTCCGCCGCAAAAATGAGTTGGCATCCTTAATGACGTCATAGGCTTAATCCTACATGACTTTACATTATTTCGTGATTTCAAGATTTTCTACGTCTGCATTCTTTAAATTAATTTGAACTATTTAAACATGATTTATTCTTTACAAAAATTGAACTGTCTGCATTCCCCCTTTGAAATTATATGCTTATTAAACATTTGATATTAACTACTTGAGCCTAATTGTGCCCAAAATTTACTTCAGCAACACCCTTACGTAATGACCTTATTTCACTGATAATTACCCTGAAACTCACATATATTACACGCCCAGGCTGTATCCCCGCGCCAAGGCCAGGAGGCTCATTCTTTGAGTTCAACCATCCGCGCATTAAAACACCCCGTTGTATTGCAACAAATTTTCATTCTATACTATTGGATTTATGAAACCAAGTACAGTAGAGTCCCGCTAATCCGAACTAATTGGGACCGAACACTGTTCGGATTTGCAGGAATTCGGAATAGGCGGATTTCATAAATAATTGACCGAGCGAAGCGAGGTCTCCGTTTTAACTCGACCGTTCGGCATTTCGTCTGTGTGTCTGTCTCACAGAGTGTCTACCGGTCACGGAAGTCACGGAAGTCCCCGAAAAGTCACGGAATTTATAGTAGGGTCACGGAAGTTTGTAAAAGTCACGGATTTTCGTTTTGAGGTCACGGATTTTAGTGGTTTAGAAAAAACAGATTCAAATAGTCATTTATTTGTGTAAAATATTTATTCTAGGGAAGGGTCGGTTCTTCGCGGAACCGAGAACCGACGAGCTAAAAAGACTAACGATTGGCAGCAGCGGGCCAACGCTCGGCTGAATCAACAGCGGCCGCTGTTCCGTTGAGTGCACAAACTCCCTTAAGGCTATAACTCGGCTTACTATGCGAGTAAAAAACTTTAAATTCGGAATTACGTGCAGTACTGTAATGTACTTATTTATTTTACATTACATTTCCGTTTCGGATAATCGACGCTCTAATGTATTATAATATTAATTTTATTAAGTTTAGTTAGTTGAGGATATTCGGAATCTTGAACAGAGTAGAGTAGGCTTAGTCTCTTCAGCAATGGCATCGAATGTGTGGCAATATTATTTTATAATAGACGTTGAGAGTGATGGACTTTTTGTCTAATTTAACTTAGCTGAATAAAATTCCTTGAATAATAAATAGAACCGACCCATCCCTAATTTATTCATTAATAATTAATTATAATACTATACAAATTTCAAAGTGTTATATCTACAAAGAATTTTATTTTGGAACTGAATAGCTGATCGATATTAGTATTAGTATGTTTAATAAGACACGTTATCTTACTCCCCCCCCCTCTTCTTCCATTGGTTATCGGTCTGGTTGAAATAAGGATTATGAACTCCAGTTCTGAGCGATAGTTCTATTGAATTATTTCTTCTGAACTGATCTACCAATATAGTGGAACTATGTTGTTCTTTAATAATTAATTGTGACCTGGCATCTGGTCCTCGTGTTTAGTCGTACTGCCGTCGTTTTGTATAACCTGACAATGATATTATAGCCTAAAAAATAATATTTATTATGTTTATGTAATGTGAATATGTTGTGCAGAACCTACATTTTAACTAAACGAGATCCATTGATTCGGATCTTAAAAAGATCCGAACTATCTTAAAAGAAGGGATTGGCATCACCGACTCATTCTCATTGTCAACTAACTGTCTGTCTTTGTCTATGTATGTCTACGTGTAACGTGTATTGAATCTTGTACGTTGTACTTGTATGTTGGAGTTTAATGGCTGCCGTGTAACTAGTCAAACTATTTCGTACAGTGGTTGTTGGAAAAATGTCTTAGTTCTATTTACAGACAGTGTTGTTGTGTTTTCAATTAAAGTGTTACCGAATGTGTATATAGTAGTTTTATAATTTGTAGTTACAATCGTAGACTTATATTTATCACTTTGTTCGAAAATTAACAGGAATAATAGGCTAGGCTAGCCTATTTCATATTTTGTTGTTACGGAACTATTTATTATTGTGCTTCGAATGTTAATTATGTGATTGCGTTTTATCTTTTTAATTTATAATATCAAATTTTTAATTCATATAATACGTGCTGTGTACTTACTGCATCGGAAATGCCGGGTAAATGTCATTTTCAAGCTATATGGCTTGAAGAACCGGACTGGAAATTGTGGCTACGTGAGGGGAAAAACAATACTTGTGCGTTTTGTGCGCTTTGCAAAAAAGTGTTTGATATTTCACATTCAGGCAGTAATTCAATACAAAGCCATAGGAAAGGTAAAAAACACCAAATATTAGAAAAAAGTTTAAAAACTGGCTCTCAACTTACCCTACATGCCTTTAAGAAACATGTGACTCCCGATCATGTATTTATAAATAATCCTTCTGCTTCAACTTCTACTGGTGTCAGTTGTATTGCTGATTCTGTTGATGGAAATCATGTCAATAGTTGCCCTAGGCCTAGTGAGGATATTAGTGGAGGACTTTCAAAATTTATTGTGAGTGACAGTGTTTCTGAAGCAGAATTATTGTGGTCTTCCTTCAGTACAATATCTCATCTTTCCTCTAGGCATTCGGCTTTGGCGGTTGAACTTTTTCCAAAAATGTTCCCAGACAGTCCAATAGCTGCTAAAATGCAATTGGGCAAAGATAAATTAAAATAAAGCGTGACTTATGGTCTAGGACCACATTTTGCTAATCGTGTGGCAGAAGAAGCCAAGAATAGCATATTTTACGCACTTTCAATTGATGAGAGTCTCAATGACGTCAGTCAAAAACAGCAGATTGATGTTATCATTAATTGTTGGCATGATGAGACAAATATGGTGACTACGAGATATTTAACATCTACATTTCTGAACCGATGTACTGCTTCTGATTTAAAAGAAGCAGTTTTAAATGTTTTAAGAGAGTCTAATTTGTCTTTGGATAATCTTATACAGGTAGCGACTGATGGTCCAAATGTAAATTTAAAATTGTTGTTTGATATTAAAACTCATATGAAGACTGAATTGAGTTCTGGTCGGCAGATTCTCGACATTGGTACCTGTTCTTTACATATTATGAATAATGCATACAAGGCAGGTTTGAAAAAAGTTCATTGGAATATTGATAAATTTTTAACATCAATATATCAAGTTTTTAAAAATCAACCGGCTAGACGGGGACATTTTATTAGTGTTACAGGATCCGACAACTTTGCACATAAGTTTTCAGCTATAAGATGGACAGAAAATGTAAAGGTTATCGAGAAAAGTCTTGAAATGATGCCACATCTTGAAAAGTTTTTAAAGGAATCGGAATCTCAAACAGACTCTTACCATTTCAACATTATGAAAGAGGCTTTACTAGACAAATTGTTGCCTGCCAAGTTGCATTTTTCAATAAGTTGTTGCCCAAGATCTTGAGGGTTTTCTAAATAATTTTCAAAAAAACCAACCATTACTGCCTTTTTTATATGGTGAAATCTTCCTGGTAATGAAAAATTTAGCTACACGGATTTTAAAAACTAGTTCGCTGAAAGATTTCAGTACGGGTTCTCGTTTTAAAAAACTAGGCCTTGATTGTAGTACGCATGCAGGGAAACACCTTAAGCTAGAGTGTCCTGAAATTTTAAAAAAAGTTGATGATGTAGATGTGGGTTTTAGGGCAAATTTTGCTTTGAAAAAGGTTAAAGAAGTTGATGTCCAACTATTTAAATTGGACTGTAGACATTTTATACTTCAAATAATAAAGAAGTTGTTAGAGAAAAGTCCAATTAACAAAAGGGTGGTTCTTGGTGCTTCATGTCTGACTCCAGATGTCATAATATCAGAAGTCCTGAGAACGTCAAGATCAAAAATTGCCATTGAAGAATTAATTAACCACAATCAGATGTCAGCTTCTGAAGGTGACATAGTTTCACGGGAATATGAACAGTTTTGTGAAAAAGTTATTTCAAAATTTAGTGATAAGTTAATAACATTCAGATGGAAAGATGACAGACTAGACAATTTACTTATGAGTCTCCTTGAAGAATTAAATACGACCGATAAAGAAGAGAATAAAAGTCTAGTCAAGTTTTTTAAAATATTCTTGGTGTGCTTCCATGGAAATGCTGCAGTCGAACGCAGCTTCTCTTACAATAAAGATTTTTTGGTAGAAAATCTAAAAGAGAAGTCATTAGTGGCCCAGAGATCTCTCCATGACCACATTTCAAATCTTGGATCCAGTAAGTAGAAACTATATTAATTATGTTTTATAGGCTTATAGGTTACATATTTGTTTTTTACGTTGAGGTTTTCTTTTGTGTGTAGGCTACTATTTATTTTTTTAGGATAGGTTATATAATGATTCACCTTTTAAAGATTTGATCTTTAATTGTGTACTCTTCAGTTATATTAAAACCTAAATATTTTTTGAGGGCCTTTTTTTATCCAGTTTGAAAAAATTAAGTTGGTGCTTATTCATCTGGCATAACTTAACTAAATTCGACTCTAGCCTAATATTTTTGCAGACAACGACGTTTTACATTCTACTGATAAATGTTGAATACAGGTAATCATACTGTGACTAAATAGGTTTGGTTAGAACCTTTTAGGTACTTTTTTAATTATTATTTTTGCATTTCTGTTGCCATAGGTTAGCCTAGAGTCGAATAGTAAAGTTTCATCCTTTATTTTGAAACTTATTATTTAAAGAACTTTTCTTATTTCAAGTGAAGAAAAATAGGTTAGGTTAGATTAAAATACAATTATTATTGTTTTTTTGTGTTATAATTTAGGATGGGTTTTAAACATTTTTTTATGTAATTTTTTTAATCATATTTGGAGTACTTTGTTTTAAATTCTATCAAAAAAAAAATTGTCGTTGCATACAGTTTTAATTTAAAGAAAAGATGAAACCAATTAGGCCTATAAGATTTTTCAGGTTATGGATAGTAGGTTACATTTGCTTATTTTTACTTTCAGAGGGATTGTTGAATTTGAATGTAACAAAAAAGATGATTCAAGACTACAGAAACTCTTCATCAAAAAGAAAAGACGATCTTAAAAGAAAGCGGGAAGAAGACTGTAAAGCTGATGAATCACGTAAGCGGGCTTTCGACGAGAAAAAGTTACTATTGGCAAAGATGCAGAAGTTAGAAGAGGAAAAAACACTTATTGAAAAAGAACTAAATAGTGTCAGCAAGATTTTAAATAAATCTTAGTGTTTTTTAAAAATTGTGTACATATTTATTTAAATTCTCTTTAATATTAATAACTGTCTTGTTTTTAAAACTTGTGCTTAAAATTTTGTTATAAAGTAATTTCAGGATACAAAATGTGAGTATAAACTGTTGTAAGGTTTGTTTAAAAATTGACCGCTGTATTTCTATTTAATGTTTCTATTTTTTGTGGATTTAAAGGTCCCCGAATTTTGCTTAAATAGGTCCCCAAAAGTCACCAAAAGTCCCCGAATTTGATTTAAAGAACCTGGTAGACACTCTGCCACGATTACGGCCAAACGCCTTGACCGATTTTGATGATTTTTTGCATGAATGTTCCCTATTCCTAGGCCAAGCCATGTATATTTGGGTCAAAGTCACAAAATGGGACAATTTAAAAAAAATTCAAAATAAGTATTTGATTTTATATAAATAAATAGCATATTAGGTACATAACATGTTCAGGAACCTTATCTCATATGTAGCTGAGCTAAATTTTATGAATTTCAATTTTTTTGTGGACTTTTAGTGTACCGAAGCATCAATGGATACAAATCGGTCACGTTTGCTAAATCGGCAAAATATAACTTTGAGTTAGCTTAAAAGTATAATAAATAATATCTATATACCTAATAACATTCATTTAATAATTCTGTATAGAAATTATACAATCAGATATTGAATCAAACATATAATGCCGATTTCGTATGTGTGACCGATTTGTGTGGCCGTGACCGGATGGTAGCGATCGTGACCGAATGGTAGCAATCGTGACCGAATGGTAGCAATCGTGACCGCGCGGTAGCGATCGTAACCGCGCGGTAGTGATCGAGGTCGTTTTGATAATGATTTAAATTTTTGATTAGAACATGCTGGAAGACAAGTAAAATAGTTGTTTTGATAACTAAAACAAACAGTGGTTGGGGTAAGCAGCTTTTAGTGTTGAAATAAACAAAGCAAAAAACCGAAAAATCATAACAAAGTACTGATTGGCTATAATAATGTAATATTTAAAAAAAAACGAAGTAACTTCTGGAATTAATATGTATAACAGCACAATCTTTAATAACAAAATCTTTAATAATTTCCAGATATAACATAAACAAAGGATATATAATTACAAAAAGTGGTAAATAAACAAAACGGTCACGTAATACCACGGCGGTTACGCTACCGATTTGCACGTGACCGCTTTGTAATTTTCAAGTAAAACTCGGTGAATTAGCATTAATAGGTAACATAGTATTGTCTTATTGAGTTTAGGATAAAGACAACCAATGTACAACTAATTAGGCATGTTGGTTACTGCAATATTTTAATATACACTTAAAATATTTACGTGACCGTTTTGTCATGCAATTAAGGTACTATTATTAGTTACCTTAAATTTAGGTGATTTTTTGAAGAATTTAACAAATTGAAATTATTTCAACTAAGCCAGCAGTTGAAGTTCACTAATAAACTTCCAACAGACTACTGATCGCGTCAATTCTATCGCGATCGATAACGTAAAGGCAGGTTTATACATTAGTCGGTCTTTGTTCAGCTGTTTCAAGGACAAGTGTTGAATAAGAAAAAAAAAACATAGTTATCTTGTCCTCTGCTCGAATATTGGTTATGTATTAGTCATCACATAACCTAAACGTTTATTCTGTGACGTTTTTGCCGTGATTATCGATCTCCTTGTTTGTTTATTTGACATTCAACATTTAAGATAGCTGGTCAAGGACAGTGACCGATTTGTATTTCTTAGAAAGGAAACATATTTTAGTCACTAAAAATAGTAACTTTTTATCAAGCAATTTGTTTATTGAGAAGGAAAAAAGTGTTTCAAAAATATAAAAATTTATTTTTGTCATAAAATATTTTTTTATAATTATTTTATAAAGGGACTAAAATTGTCCCATTTTGTGACTTTGACCCATATAAAGTTTTTTCCATTTTTCATTTTTAACCCCTTAAATAAAATAAAAATGGCGGCCACCCGTTTCTCTCAGTGTAAGCTTTTTTCCAAAGCCTTGTGTGGCTTAACCGTCAAATTTAAAAACTAATGACATTTTGCCAATAGCAAATTTGATTTTCAACAAAATTGTTTCCTTGATTTTTTTCAGTATCTCTAACGGTAAGCTCACAAAATGGCCGTAAACTTCAAATTTGTTAAAAAAATTTCCAAGTTTTTGTATTTCAACCATGTTTTTATACATTTATTCTAAACCAATTCAAAAGTGTTGCATAGCTTTTTTGTAGATAAAGGTTCAAAGAATTCATATATGCCAATAAAAAAATGATTGAAGTAAAATTAACAAAGTTATGAGATCAAGAAACATTTATTAGTTATTAGCATGTTCAGTAACGAAAGGAAAAAGTTCAACTTTAGGCCTACATAAAAAGTAGTAAAAATTATTGTAATTTTTTTCATAAATGTAAAAACGTTTTGTAGTTTAGTTCTAAATAGAATTATATAAAAATATTTATCAATTTCAAATTTCTTATTTTTAAAACACTACTACATTTCTTATTAGTTTTTATGTTCCTACTACAAGACTGCTAACAAAACTAGGCCTGTTTTGAATAGTAATTTAGGAATATATCCTTTGCAAAAAATGGCATATAATAATAAGAAAATGTAGAGAATAAATCAAAGAACTAAACCGAATAGGCTACTTGTAAATTTCATATAAGTATTTGACTTAGCTTTACTTGAATTACAAAATGAGATGAAACAAATGAAACCGCTCGACGATAAAGGACATACAAAAAATGACCGTTGGATGCCGTGGGAAGTGTTAATACATGAGAATAAAGTTGAGATCACTATCACGACGTTTTAACATTGTTTGTTTTCATTATTTCTAATAATGGAATATGATATGGAAGTTATGGAACTGTAAATAGTAAATACATTATTAAGTTTTAGTTATTTAAGTATGTAAATATTTAATAATATGTTTTCCCTCTATAACTTGATATTTTTAGCTATATTACGCATTATTAACCTAAATAAAACACAATGCCTCTAAAAGAAAATCTTTAGCAGTTAAAGCTGAAAAAAAACGAGAACTAGAAATCGCGGGAATTGTAAAATAATGTTTCGCTGGCTAAACCTTGTGCTTACTTCCTTACTGGCACACTATTTTTAACCTAAGCTCAAAACCACATTTGTTATTTTAACGAGCGAGGTCTACTGTTCACAGAACTACTAGTATCAACGTATTGACATGTTAATGGGTAAATAATGTGCGGGGACATCTGCTGTTAGCTCTACACAGCGTTGATCGGCTTGTGAACAGGTTCAGTGAAAGTGTTGAAATTAATGCATTTCCTTTGCTGACTCATAGCGCCGAGACATTACCTACCCCTCTCAAACATATTTATGAATCACTGCACTGAGCACCAGTCTAGTCGTATCTAGTTCAGTGTTTACTCTAGGAGAGTTTGTTAAGAGGGGACTGGAGTCAATTGTAAAATCGCTTTTTAGTTTCCAAAGTGAACACTAGGGTAGCTCTACAAGTTCGTCCGCATCACTACTTGGAGCGCTGCCTGCACAAAATGAGTTATACAGCTACCTGCTCCCAACTGACAGGGAGGGGGAGAGTCCGAGAGACAGCCGAAAAATAAAGTGAATAACACTGTTATACCCATTCACAACAATCACAAGCTAGACAGTCTGGCATTTAGCCGTAATAGAAAATGATGAGAGGGCGATAATGCTTACAAAATGTAGGTCCACCCGTAAGTACAGTAGAGTCCCGGTTATCCGCCATAAACGGGCCGGTGGAAGGGCGGATAAGCTAAAATGGCGGATAATAGGGAGGGTTGAACAAATAATAGATGTTTTACACCATTAATACTTTTTATTGTAAATTTAATGAGTAAATACGATATTTTGCAGTAATACTATATAATAGAAAAGAAAAATAATGGAATACAGTTATTTTCAATGAAATTACGAAATTGAATGACAAGATTGTTAGGATAAATACAGTAAAGGCACAATATAATACTGTACATAAAAAGTCCCGAAACTAATTACAGTTCGAATAAATTTAATGCAGAATTATTTGTACAAACAGAAAATTCAGATCAAGATTAAATAACACAACATAAACTACTGTACTTTCACCATATCATACTCAAAAACTTAATGTTAACGAATAACCTCACTGCACGCACTAAACACTTAGAGAGACACAGTTGTTTACAAAACGAGTTCGTACGAGCTGACAGTAAGCAAGGTCTCTAGAAAGGAACAGTAAGCGGGTTGGGCCAGTGGTAGTGGGGGAATTCTCATGGTCAGACACAGAGCACGTACACTAACACCCGCAAGCTATCGCAGTCACTTACGCTCACTGACGCTTGCAAGTTATCGCAGACACGTACCGCTACAATCACTGACGCCTACAATTAAATTAAATAAGTGCCGCTGGTATGGCGGATAACACGGAATGGCGGATAACCGAATGGCGAATAACCGGGACTCTACTGTATAAGAATCGCGTTGACATTATTAGTAGCCTACCACTCATAAGTAAATATTGAAATCTTGAGTTCTCTAATGGTACATTACTTGTAAATATTATATTTAAACAGAAATTCAATATTTTTTCAATTCATTACTGATGATTTTAAAAAGTTGTCCAGCTTGGTTTTTTTTATATTGCAACATGGTTTGCTTATGACTTAATAGATTATAATATTTACTGTCACAAAGTGTTTGAAACTGTAAACATTAAAAATAGATTATTTTTACTGATGTTGCCTGTTTCAAACACGAATAGTGTAGCCTAAAGATAACAAACATTTTGCCATACCAATAAGTCTAGTTTACTTCAGTAAAGTATATTGTACAAATATAAATTCAAATATTGTAATAGCAATGTTTTAGCAATATTTCTTCAATACCTACAGCTACAGCTTTCAAAGTTTGTGTATACCAAAGTCATATTATTTGTCATTTTTCTGGTGACTAAAATTCCAAAAAACCTTAGGATATTAAAGACTTAATATCAGAAGTAATATATATTATATTTGTTTCCTTATCATGTTTCATATTATTACATTTAAGATGTATTTTATTTATTTTGTGTTTCTTTGAAATTGTAAGGCGTGCTGACTTTGGATGGGGTATAATTTAAACACGTCAAATCCATCCATTACTGTCAAAGGTTCCAAACAAACGGAACAGGTAAAATTGGAAGGGATTTTGATAAAGCTATGTCACACAAAACCACTTGACTTGTGACGCCTACTTGACACAAAAACTACTCACTGCAAACTATGATAACTGGTCCCGCAATCAAAAAATATATCATTTGTATGGAAGAAAAAAACTAATTCAAAAGTTGTTCTTTTCCATACAATATTATGTTTTTAATAACTTTCACGAAAAACTTTCTAGTAATTAATTTGAATAGCATAAAGTAATAATAAGACCTAAATCATCTTAAACATCGTTGTGTAAAATAATTATGTTTTATTGAACATACCAAAGTAGTGTTCTTCAATTATTTAAAAAATCAAAAAGTAAATAAGCACTCTTTATGGTTACATCGTGCTTATTGCCTACATGAATAGTTTTTCCAAGCGATTTGAATAAAATTATATATAAAATTATGAATTTATTTTTATAAGCGATTTGAATAAAATTATAAAATTGAAGTAATAATAAGACTACAATTTAAAAAATAATAAGACTACAACAATACAACAATTAGACTACAAGTAAATTAAAACAAGACTGTTAAGTAAGTATTAAAAACAAGACTACTACAATAATACTACATTTCAATAATAATAATACTACAATAAGACTAAAATTTTAATAATAATAAGACAATTGAAGGAATAATAATTCAAATGTCAGTTTCGGACAGTTCTTCTACTTCTCTTATTTCTCCATTATCAACGATGTTTTATTATTATTAGCAACTTTATTCTTTGCATTGAGTATGTACGTCGGGTTTCTAATGGGCATCGACCTGCATACTCTGGGGTCAATAAGTTCAGACAGAATACAATTGTCCCACACTGTTCATCCTCCACACAGTTTTCTTGTTGAAGCATACAATTAGCCAGATGTTCTGCTTCAAGCTGGCGATCTGCAGGATTTCTATCTTCTGCTTGACTTCTAAAACAAACACAAATTGCATCAAAATTAAATTTTTTGCTGCAACAAGGAACAAAAAATGTAGGTTTTCATGTAAATATCAATATTTCTCAACTAGGTGAAGCCACATACCAAGTTTATAAGCGATTCATAAACATTCATAAATTCACATTCATAAATAAGCGATAATATACAATTTCGATTATTCTGCATAATAATAACACGGGGGATGTACTTTTACAACTATTTTGTTTAGAAATCCTAAAAATGTTATATGTATTATATAAATCCTGTTAAAGTATCGTCCTATATATAGGACATTGTGACTGATGTTCTGGTTCACTCTGTGTCTTTCTATGACACAAATAAACCGCTGATTACCTTTGATATTTATTTAGTAAGCACAGACAACTTACTGGTTTGAGAATATAGTGGAAAACCTTATTTATGAAGTTAGCTACTAAACATGGACACCACATTTACAATTAGAACAGATAAAAACCAAATTGAACAATACAGACATTCTTTTTTTACTTGATGATGGAGATATGTTAAAAAAATGTCTAAGTATAAAGCATATGTATGGATAATTTCAGAACCGGTATAAGTACATGTAAGAATAATGTTAGTGTAAGCACCAATAAAATTTTGTTCAATTAGATACAACTGTTCAAATGATTTCCTTTAATAAATCATTTGTTTGCCATAAAGTTCTAGTCACAGTGTCCTATATGTAGGACGATATAAAAGGTACTTGTTTAACATTTTTCCAAATAATATCTAAACTACATATACTACAGCAAAATAACTTACTGATGTTGTTAGTAGAATGTTTGACATGAATTATCACCATATGTGAGAAGGTCATTATCATTATCAAGTAAAAACAAACTTTTCAAAAAAGTGATTTTTCAAATTTTTTAAATTAAAAAAAAAATCTTAATTATGAATATTTTTTAACACTTCTGATTACTGTTGTTATTGAAACTTCACTTCACAACATTTTCATTATTTATTTGTATTATTTGTGGACTTTTTAAATAAAATATTTTAAAAATGTAATTTTTGAAGAGTGGATCAGTCACAGTGTCCTATATATAGAACGATAGATAACACTGATAATCCTTTTTGAAACCACAAAAAAATATAGAAAAATTGGTTTAGCAAAGCTACC
The DNA here is from genome assembly GCA_018207615.1 of Philaenus spumarius. Taxonomy (NCBI): domain Eukaryota; kingdom Metazoa; phylum Arthropoda; class Insecta; order Hemiptera; family Aphrophoridae; genus Philaenus; species Philaenus spumarius. The sequence goes on from JAGFPH010001271.1 coordinate 48,496, forward strand.
AAATTATAAAATTTTCACTTCACTATTTCATTTGCGTGACTGAAACTGTTAAAATAGTTTAAAAGTACATATAAATATGATATGACTTGTCTTATACGTACGTAGCATTTGTAGGTGCCATTTTGAAAATTATAAAAATAAATTCTTTATGTTTGGTACACATGTTAATCGTAACATATAAAATACTTATTCCAAATTTGAACTCAATATCTTATTTATTTCTAAGTTGTGAGTTTTTGTAAAAAAACAAAATGGCAGATTGCGACTAAACTAAGCCGAATTATAAAAAAAACTTACTGAACATTTTTTATTTATCTCAATGAATACAATCCGATCCTGTATAGCCCGCTACGTTTTTTTCAGCACCCTGTATGTAGGTTTTGAAATAGTAAAAATGCTAGTAAAAATAGTAAAATAGTATAAAATATAGTAATATAGTAAAAAATAGTAAATAATGAGAATATGAGTCGCTAAACTATTAGTTTGGTACAGGTAAGGGAAGGTAGTTACCAACCTGTTCTATAGCATTCCGGCAACATCGCACTCCTCGAGAGAGAGAGAGAGAGTGGGAGAGAGAGAGAGAGAGAAAGTGACCCTTCCCCCTCGCGTGGGTATAAAAAGGTTAAACAAATATAAACTCATCACACAACTCTATTACAGTATACTCTTTTTAGACACCATGTATTTCGTTTATACAATTAACTGATACTCAAAACATTGCTTTGAACGGGAATTTAAAGCGCAAGATAACAACAAAATTAACAAAGGTTACAAAATTTACAAGAACATAACAAATAATAATGTTAAAATTATGAAACACGACAAAATTGTTTGTAAATAACCCTTATATATTCCATACAAATTTAAAGCTGTTACGTTTACTACATATTTTGTAATAATCGTCTAAATTTGAGATTTACTCTAACATTGTCAAAAACACCGATATTTTCCACTTTTTTCGTTATATAAATCATAAAAAGTAATGTAAAGAGTTGAAACTTCGTAACATAAAATTTGACAATAGTTCCGTTTCATAGGTATCTTGTTAAAATCTAACTGGCCGTTTCGGAGGTGTAATACCGTAAACTCGAGTACGGTATCCATAATTTCTGCGCGGACAATAAATTCCTCCCCGAAAGCGTTCGTGCAGAAAAGTAAAAGACATAATATCTTATCATCGTTTTTCTAATAACAAACCTGACTGATTATTGTTGAGCAAATGGATGTAAATTTTAATATATTTCATGGACATGTTATTTATTTCTAATAAATAACAGTGTGATGAACAACCTGGCATATATTTTCTCCTTTTGCCCATGACTCTCGCACAATAAACAAGCGTAAAAGTAAGTTAAAGAAAATTATGTATCTAATTTTAATTCATTTTTTAAGTAGATTAATTTATGATATATCCTTTTCATAATTATTAAATAATATCTAATCAGGAGGTGGTTGGTGTAATGCATAAGTTTAGTACTTACTTTCTTTTGTTGTTGAGTGCTTCCAAACACGTAGTAATTCTTCGTTTCTTCTTTTTTTATGGAAATGTTTTTAAATGACCCATGTCAAAATCAAACAACAGAAAATCTGCTAAATATATATGTGTCACTAATCACTATGTAAGTATAAGGTCACTACTGAAACAGCAACGAAACTCCTTTATAGTCTCAACCAGGGAAAGAACGTAGAACGTACTAGCACAGAACTGTCAGCTGTCTGTCACCACTACCACATTCTAGGTAAAAATGATATAACAAAACTGGATTTCGGCTTCCGGTGCAGGTTTTGCGGATGAGTCATAATAGTGGCTCGCAGTTAGGGCAATCACCTTCAGTCTCATGAAGACTGAAAAATACGCTTTTTAGGTGGTTTCAATAATATCAAGTAGACGTACTTTCAATTTTCAGACATATCTGTTAGTTAGTAATTGCTACAAAAAACTATTATTAAATTAACAGTTTTAGTTTATTTGATTTTTTATATCCAATTCATACGGGATACGAATTCAATGATCTTATTCCTAAATATGTTTTACTAGCCGTTACTCACGACTTTTATTCAAGGGTCGTATTGAGTAACTAAACCACAAACTTTTGATATAAATAGAATGATACCGGTATTGTAAGAAGTTTGCAATGTTCCTTGCCGGTGAGCGACGCTAGTGAAACCTGGCGGGACATCGATGAACTACTACGGCTGCCGATTCATGAACTTTGTAAACTCTAATTGCAGAGGTATTTTGAAACGACGAAATAAAATACTTCTATTGAATATAACTGAAATATTAGACGACAATTTTAACGTCACAATACTTAAGTTGATGTAGGTTTAAATTTAAAACATACTTATTTTAAAATACAATTTTTACGACAGAATTAGTTTTGCTAGAAAAACGTTGAAGTCTTATGAAGAAATAGATATTGAATTTCTTAAAATAAAAGTATAAACCAAAGCTTTCAGTAAAAAATTTTTTATAGGCTGATACGTAAGATAGTAACAAATTATTTGTCTGCTACGATTTTTTACTGAACGTGCCGGTTCTCGGTGAGAAAAATATAAACTATACCCGCCCCATGTTAAACTAGAGCTCAGAGCCGTGAGCGGTTGGGCTGACTCCGGTCCCCTCTTAAACTGTGTGCGCTTATTACAAATTTATCGATGCAAACAGATTGACTTGGAGGAAAGCGATGAATAGGGGAATGCTCAAACTGAAATCATATCACACACAGACGCAGCAAATGCTCTTGACTTCGCACTACGCTACGTCAAACAACACGCTTCATCAACACGAAATGATGTTATGTTCATGCGGCGATGGCGGAACATTGCATCCTCAAGTCGATTCAGTACTCTTTAACAGAAAAAAGTCACTGACATTACTTCTTAAAAGTGTGTGTAAATTAGTAGTGCTTTGTGTTTAGCAGTGATTAAAAATTATTCAACAAATTGTATAAATGGAGCCGACATGTACTGTAAGTAACCACAGCTTTCGTTCCTATTTCGTTTCAGGCGTTTTCATCAAGATTAGGCTCTATTTAACTATTTTATAAAACAATAAATGTACGTTTTTTGACAAATGTCTTTTTACTTTCTCCAGTTTTTTCAGTTTAAAAAATCGGTATTTTTTTCTGAACTCTGTTCGGAATAGGCGGACTTTCGGATTAGCAGGACTCTACTAAATATTTATAGTCGTTAAAATATTATATTATTAAAGCAATTTGCTTGGGGCTACAGAGAACCTATAGCACGAGCTGCCACTGATTGCAGGTGCTGATTATAAAAATGGTTATGCTCCTTTAAAAAAATACCTCCCTCCAACAAAGTTTTACCATTATAGTCCTCGGGCCCAGACCTTAAAAGTTTTTGATTACCTAACTCTTGAGGCTTTGTACATCTCTTATTTACATCGAAGCTTGGACAACATTTTTATTTGCAACAACTCTCGGTAGCGGGGCGTTTTCCTTTTTCGACCCCCGCAAACCCATTGGTTCGATACAGGGGAAAAAGTGTATGGCCTAAATATAATCGGAATATTTTGTGTACAGAAAACTAACAACATTTTGTTGGACAAATATTATCTGTCTCAAAGGAAAACCCCGCTACCGAGGATTGTTGCAAATAAAAATATTGTCCGACTCGACATAAATAAGGGATATACGAAGTCTCAAAAGCTAGGTAATCATAAACTCTTAAAGGCCTGGGCCCGAGGACTAATACTCCTAAAAGGGTTAGTGAGCTCATTAAAACTAAGTTAAAGAAATTTGTTTTTCTAAAGCTCTGTATTCCATGAATGAATTTTAATAGCTTATTATATTGATTTTAATATAATTGTACATCATTTTTATAACTTTGTTTGCTGTATGACAATGTTCGTATAACTATTAATTGCAGTATATATTAACATTTGTTATACAAATTGCATTTTTCTATAACTAATAAAAATGTATTATTATTACATTTAATTGAAGAATAAGTTTTTAGCATGAAAACAATTTTGCTTCTGATTTTAGACTTAGAAGAAAATTTTTTACTGGATGACGACTCGGTTAGACCTAATACCCCAGAATCTTCTGAGGGCAGTGATCACAGTTCGTATGGAGGTCCATTATGGAGTTCACAGTTCAATGTAGTAAATGCTCCATTATATGGTGCTCATTTGGTAAGCCTTAAAAATAATAGTATTTCTTTTTGTACTTAACTGCAACATGTACTGTGAGTTATCTTGTAAACTAACTTAGCACACTCATTTATGGTACGGTTAGCACACTCATTTATGGTACGGCTTGGTTAAACCCTTTTAGTGCCAGGCCCAATATGCAAGATTCTTCTAAAAGTGCCAAGCCGTTTTTGAAATTTTGTAGTGCTTTTATATAACATTTTATAACTTATAAACTATTCAGGCTATACTAATAAATTTAAACAAGACTATACTGATGCTGATTCCCAGATTGAAACTGGTCAACTTTTATTACACAAATTTAAAAAATTCACAAACAGCTGGTTTTAAAACTAAAATTTTGCTAAAAACTGAGTTTGGAGTGCCATAACACTATTTGAATCATTCACTATCATATTAAAGCATAATTGAGGCGGTAGCTGGAATAAGGGCCTATAAGCCAAAAGTATGTTTTGAGAAAACAGCCTCCAAAGTTTTCAGTTTTACCTCAGAAATTTATTTATTTTTTTACCCTTGATCGCCCCCTTTTTTTAATAATTATACTTTCTTATAAATACAAGTAAACAAAGAGTTTTGTGAGGAAATAACCTTAAATTATTTTAAAATACTATATAAAAAAAGGCTTCATAGGCCCTTCTTCTAAAGAACAAATTTTTCATTTATTTTATTCTTTGGAAGAAGGACCCACAAACCCAATACTTAACAGACTTCTTCAGATACTTCTTCAGATTTTTAGGAGAAATTGGTTATTAAAATACATTTTACAGTAAAAACAATTCATTGTATTTAAGAAATATAATAAAACTCGTCCTAAAACCAAAAACAATATTTTGTAAGCTACTCATCATCGGAACAGTTTTCATTTTCTTCTCCAACAACATTCTGAGTGTCTGAACTGCGTTCTTCAAATAGTTTTTTGTAACATTCTCTACTTTCTTCTTTTAAATACACAAATACTTTGCATCTGTTTCCAAAAAACACCTCTTTCGGAACCAAAAGTTCACCACAAAAACAAAACGCAACAAAATTCTTCATAATAACAATAACAAAAATAAGTCTTCAATGTCCTTTATTTTAGATGATTTTAGAGTACCTTTTGGAGCTGGTTCTAATGTCAGTTCAGCTGGAATATTCTTTGCATACTTGAATGGGTTGAGAACCATACGAACTGGATACGAGCTACACACCCCACGGTTTATATTTTAAAATACAATATTGTTGAATTTTAAAGGTACTGTTCTTACTTTTTGGCTTTTTCTCAAAATGAGATATAAGAGCCTTGTCCCAATCTAATACAATGCTTTGATCATTTACAAGAATGAATGGTGAAGGGTTTTGTCTTGATGATTCGATTCGTTCAAGATAAGTTTCTGGGACCTCCACAGTTTCTAGTTTTTTCATAATGTTTCGAACAATACCGAAATTTCTGTCACATTGTCCGAATGAGTGTCCTCGAATGGGGAACAAGTGAAGGACCTCAACATTGAAAGTTTTGGCGAGCCATGAACAGAATCTAAGCAGTGTTTGGTTTTCATTTTGGCCTCCAGCTGCGTCAGACGGCAAAATAATTTTCTTAGTGTTGGGGAAGTTTTGGATTTTTTTACTGACACAATCAAAAACAAATGAAGTTACTGTATTTGCTCCTTTTTTACATTTAGACTCCAGAAATGTATACATGAAAGCGGTAGCATCATTGTGTACATGAACACAAAACAGATATAGCCACAAAAGTCTTTTGTAGAACTTTGAAGTCACGGTAAGTTTTGGTAGGAGGAAATTTTGAGCATAATCAAATTCAATGACCAGGACCTCACCCCCTCCTTCTTTAGCATCTGTTATAAATTCACTTTTCATCTTTAAATAGGCATCAACCTTTCTTTTGTGAATGTTGTATTGTTGTATTCCACATGACAAGCAACATAAACAGTAAAAAAACCTGCTTGGAGCCAAAACTTCTCATGAGCTGACCTGCATTGCATTACAAATACAGTGCTGCCAACTCCAAAAGTTGAAATATTTTACTAGATTTGGTAGACTTATATAAAACATCATGGAGAATCCATTTTTGCGTTCTCCGGAAGAAGGGCCCATGGACCTATAGGCCCTTATTCCAGCTACTGCCTCAATTATTATTTAAAAAAAAAAATCATAAAAATCCATAAAAAAATAAAAAATACATAAAAAACAAAGTTTATGTCACACACCTTTTTTACAATAAACACAATTGGTAAAAAATATTAACTATTTACACTAATTAAAAATAAATATCCAGTCACTACCATTTTTATCTTTCATTTATAAATAAATTCAAAGACATTTTAAGTAAAACAAAGTAAAAACACTCTAGGACTAAATGGTTTATAGTAAACACAGTTTGTAGGTTAGCTGGGCCTAGTTTACAGTAAATATCACTAAAGAAAAGCGATTTAAGAATATATTAAACTAAATGAACAAAAAAAGTTAATTACAATAAAACACGATTTAAAAAACACAAGTCTATTGTCCTAAAATGTATAAAAATACAATAAACATTCTAATAAACACAACAGTAACAATGTTTCAACTCGACTGCGCTAGAACTTGCGTCTGCTAGGCCGGAACAGCTGTTCACTAATTTTCTGTCCAAATAAGATGATTTTTACATAGGTTTAGAGCTGAAAGATTGCTTTATACAACTAAGTGAACGCCAACACCATCTGTTAGAATTCATAGGAACTATGAGCACAAATATTAACTGCGCTGATGCAATATTAACTTTTCGCATATTTTTGTCGCGCCGATGCGGCACTAACAAAGGGTTAAAATACAAGATCATCTTCTAAGGCTATACAACTTAATAACACTTATCAATATTAATAATTTTTACACATGAAAGTATAAATAACCTACTCATAAAAAAAATATCACGTTTGAATAAAGTTACAAGCACTCATGATTGAACAAAATTAGAACCATTTATCAAATCTATATATAAAAAAAATACAGACAACCAAGAAACGAATAACAGATAAAACACAAAGGCGAAAGAAAACAACGGCTGAATTTAAAACTACGAAAAAGATCCATGAAGAACCGCAACAGTCAAATGCAATTTGTGCAAGTTTTTGAATTATCAGCGTTAAAACGTAATTTAAAACAGAACGGCGAAAGTCTGTGAACAAAAGCGATAGCCTACTATAACGAAAAGCTGTAAAGGTTGCAAAAACTAGAATTATGTAGTAAGTTTATTGTGGTCACACTTTATGTCATAAATACTGACCGTACTAGAATAGGCAGTATTCTTGAAATATGTTTATGGCAGAGATAGATCAGATAAAACCACAACAAAAATAACCTACAAAGAATAACTTTACAATATTTAATTAAGAACAACCATCATTTTAAATTGGCCATACATTAGTAAGAAAACAAATATTAATACATTCATTCGGCTTTAATAAAACTTTTTAAAGTTCATTTAAAGCCAAAAATAAAGGTGGATTTGTTTCAAAAAAACAAATAATTACTTTTAAAAAATGACTTGCATATTAAAAAAAAAAATCACAATTTAATATGAAATATGATTGCTTTGTTTGTA
>JAGFPH010001271.1:62776-73106 GCA_018207615.1 Philaenus spumarius
GGCCTTCTTTTAAATGTAAATAAAACGGAAATTATTAATTTTAAAACAAAAAATAATTCATTAAGTGATAAGTACCAAACTCTGTAAATATTCATAAACTTTTAGGTATTTATATTGATGAAAAATTAAACTGGAATAGCCATTTAGACTTTATCCATAAAAAAATAAGATCAATGATATACGCTTTTTGTATTTTAAGAAAATGTGTAATGACGGGCACATGTAAGATGGTGTATCTAGCTTATATTGAATCAATATTAAGATATGGTATTGCTTTATGGGGAAATGCAGCCGGTATTAATAAGATATTCTTGTTGCAAAAGAAGATTGTAAGAACGATAACGAATTTGAGTAGTAGGATGAGTTGGTTAAATTGCTACAGTGGAACATTAATTTGTTGTTAGTTTACTGTAAGAATCTTACATTTAAAAGTTAGGCTACAAAAAGTATAAACTGAATGAAACGAAGTTTAATAAGATCCAAAATAGAATACCCTATTGCTCTTTTTTGAATGGTCATGCAGCAGTTAATATCCTTGTCTTGTAAGAAATTATAAATAATATAGGAATGATTATCATAGGAGTATTAAAAATGTCAGTTAACTTTATATGCATAATTATTAAAATATATAATTTGTTTGCTAAAAACTATTTGTGTGAGCCAAAAATATCTAGGCTACCTATTATGATTATTTTTTTACAATTAGGTAAAAGAAAGCTGTTTAGTCTATGAATAATGAATCATTTCGACACGCTGCTGGACCAATGACATGGTAATTTCTAAAGTGGTAATGTCCTAAATAAATAAACTTAAAAAGTTAGATAGCTTTAAGAATTAGGCACAAAGGATTGAAACAGATGCCCGAATACAATTTGTGCCAATTTTATGAACTATCGTTGTTGAAATATTATTTAAAATACAATGACGAAAGTCAGCAAAAGAATACGATGTCCGTATATTATTAGAGCTAATTTTATAAAACGCCGGTATTAAAACGCAATTTAATATACAACAGTGTATGTCCCCGAAAAATCGATGCCCGAATAAAATTTGTGCCAATTTTATGAACTATCATTGTTGAAATGCTATTATAATGACGAATGTACGCAAAAGAATACGACGTCCGAATATTATTAACGCTAATTTTATAAAACGCCGGTATTAAAACGCAATTTAATATACAACAGCGTATATCCGCAAAAAAGTTGATGCCCGAATACAATTTATGATTATTGAAATATTATTTAAAATACAATGACAAATGTCAGAAAAAAAGAATACGAAGTCCGAATATTTTTAGCTCTAATTTCATAAAACGCAATTTAATATACAACAGCGTAGCCTATGTCCATGAAAAAACCTATACTCCCGAGAACAATCATTTGTTCTTATTTCTATCAAATACCAGCGTTAAAATTAAATTTTAATTACAACCAGTAGGTCCGCGAAAAGGTTATTTAGACGACACTTGTAAAATTCGGAAAAAGTGGAAATTAAATGTCGCTATTTGCGATAATGAATAACAAGTAAAACAAAGGCATTTCGTCGGGACTCCCACAGAAAACATAAATCACGGGTAATTTTTAATCCTGAAAATGTTCATAATGTTTTACCCAAACTAAAACAAATAGAATTATTATATTAAAATAATTAAGCAAAAGCAAAACTTAGAATCAAGACGTCTCTGCAGAAGACCAAACGTCTTATTATGCGTACTGCGGATCTATGATACATCACTGCTTTTAGCGCATGCGCATTAAAAAAGGGATGTTTTTTCGTATCACTTCTCACGATCTCACATTTTCCATGCGTCTAATATGCAAAAGACGTTGTAAACCAAATAAAAAGTTTTAATTATGTCGATAGTAACTCAAATTGAGTAAATATAATAAATAAGATAAAGAACATTTGTTTTTTTATGTAAAATAAACTAAATATTCTTTTAACAAAAATAACGAGTATCCGTAAGACCGTAAAACATCAACGGATTCCGTAAATCTTACGGATAAACCGCAAAAGTTGGCAGGTATGTATATATATGAAATTTTAGTGTGGTTTCAAAAAATAAACATAAAATAGAAACTAAAGCTATGACGTTCAATCACAGCTACAGTACAAGACATAAAAAATAATTACAGACTTCTCTCTCATCACCTAAAATTATATGAAGATACTCCACTATATATGGCGTTAAGATTGTATAATAAACTGCCACAGGAGTTCAAAAATTTGAGGAATGAATGTTTTAAGGACAAAATAAAATTTTAAATTATTATAGATAAAGTATATTATAGTTTGAATGAGTAGTATTTTGAAAATCCAATAACAATCTGAGATTTTAGGTTGTGATGTAAATGGTAGTAGTTATAGATTTTTTTTATGAATTGTAGACACTGCACCTGATTTCTGTGTTAGAAAATGTATTCATCTGGCAATAAATGAAATGAAATTACTTTATGAAATGTTACCAAGATTCTTAAGTAATATTGTCTGCGACGCTACTTGAATATTCCAAGAAACACCTTTACTAACAAAATACATTAAAACAAACATTTTCAGAATGATTGGATATCAATAAATAAATATTTAATATAATAATAAGATTTAAAGTTAGAGTAGCGGTAATTACTAAAAATTTTAAAACAACAAACTTTAAATACTCAGCTTTAAATTAATATAAGCATTAATAAAAAAAATATTTATTTAATGTAAGGGTTGCAAGCAAGATTACTTTATGTTAAAAAGTTACCAAGATTCTCAAGTAACTTCTTCTGCTTTACAGAAGGGGGCCCCCCCCCCCCCCCCCAGGGAAAGAAAAATATGTATATTATTAATCATAGCCAGGTATTTTTCTTTAAAGAGATTAGCACTAAAATATGTTTTAAATGTTATGTGCCGTTTGATTCAGCAAGAGTTCAAGCATGAGCTTCAATGCTTTGTAAATACTCCCAATACGGGGGTTGGCGTGCAATGCACTGTGCGTCGGCCGCTTCTCATAGTGTTCAGTGTCAAGCTTACATGTGTGTTCTTAGCAGTGTACGTGTTAAGCCCCATACCTCGGTCCCCCCCCCCCCCCCAAGAAAATATCATATGGGCTCCCATGGCCACTATGCATGGACACCGAGCTCTGTCACTATTTATCCGGGCCGTCATTAGCGCCATGAAAGACCACACAGAGTGGCCTTCCAGGCAAAAAAGGGATAATGCTTTTTATAATGCTAATATATCTCACACCTAAATAAAAATCTTGAATTTTGTTTTAATAAGGCTAGACTGTATATTTAATCAATTATCAGAACTTCACAATTCTGGTTCGAGTTTCAGTTTTATATTAATGAATTCTTTATCTCTAGACTATATCCTATTAATGTCTTTACTTTATGTCAATTAGACTAATTTACTGTGTTGGAGGTTTCAACTACATTTGAACTTGGTTATAGCATCAACGAAGGGACCGAACCAAAGTCGACGCTACATCCGAGTGACGTTATAAGATGTACCAACACGAAATCATATTTTTGTTACCTTGAGTGAAAGGACAAACAACTATACAGTATTACTATATTATTGGCAACATTATTCACGACGTTTATAAAAAAAAAAGGAAAAAAGAAACACTATACTTTTCTTTCAATGTAGAGTAGGGTCCCGATAATTCGAGCTAAAGTCACCTACAATTACAAATCAGGTAACATTGGTTAATGTGTAAAGGTTTAATGATTAAATACATGTAATGTGTATTAACAAACTGTATTTAAAAAACACGCAACCAACATTACTATGGGGGGGGGGGGGGACAACTGTCTGACCACATCAACTACGTAAATGTCTCGCCAGGCTATATGATTGAGTCTCGCCGCACTTTTGTATTGTCCAAACTCTTTCCCAGCAAGGTCATGGGTTTAGTTACACATAGCACACAACTGACACCGCATAGCAAGGGAATTGTTCCTTAGTAGGGGTGGGAGAGTTAGCAGTGTTGCTTGTAGTGGAACCCTCCTCTACTGACGGGACTTGGTGCAGATTACATTTTACGTGTGAACAAAATACGTGGTTTGTTTATTTCGCAGTTTGATTTTGAAGAGGGAGAAAATATTCAACCTGACATCAAAGGAAAGGGGGAATTCTAACATTTTTCGAGTTCTGAGAAAACTGAATTCAAAGTTTGACATTGATATTTTGTAGATTTATGACGTTACAACCCGGTGGTTAAAATATTTATTGTCGCTAAAACAGGGGTTTATAATAACGTAAAAGATAACGATTTGACCGGACCTAAAAAAAAAACGCTATTCCCGAGTTGACGCATTAGCCGAGGCCGTTAAAACCAAGTTCAACTGTATTATAAACTGGACAAGAACAGTTTAACTTCTCCCAGTACCACCCTGCTCCCCTTTATATCTTATTAGTTACTGTATTCCCCAAAACATATTTCTTCTTCAAGTCTCTTAGAAAATACTGAATTGAGAGTCTACTGTACTAAGGATTTTTCGCTGTGGATTATGACAAATCATGCATTTTACCTCCGAACACGAACAGCTGGAGCTCTCGGCTCTTGTACTGCATCATCCCCTTCTTGTTCAGCCACTTGCTCTTGTACATCCTCCTGCACTTGTACGGCCTCCTCCACTTGTACGGCCTCCTGCACTTGTACGGCCTCCTGCACTTGTACAGCCTCCTCCACTTGTACAGCCTCCTCCACTTGTACTGGGGTATTCTGCTCTTGCATCGGAGCAGCAGGTGTTCTAAATAAATTTTGAAAAAAAGAATCGATGGCCTCGTACATTCTAGTAAGAGGAGGTGCAACAATCTCGAACATTGACCTCATGTTTCGAAAGAAGATGGTAAATGGGGACTGAAACAAAACAGTTTGGTTAAATACATACAGTCTGATAAAAGAGGCAAGATTTATTATAAAACAAAATCTTCCTTAATCGGCTAAATGAACGTTTATTGAAAGCATTAACAAGCAGTTTGCAATTCAATCTTATAGTTAGAAAAACTGGTCAAGTTCATTTAGACATATATTCAACTAATGTTTTCAATTTTGGGAAACAATTTTAAATAATGCGAGTATATCTTTTCCAGTTTTACAAGGTTCATGCATTTAATGTTCATTTAAAGCCAAAAATAAAGGTGGATTTGTTTCAAAATAACAAATAATTACTTTAAAAAAATAACTTGCATGTTTAAAAAAAAATCACAATTTAATTAATAATTAATTTAAATTAAACATATTTAAATATGTATTCTGCTTGTATTTACAAACAAAGCAATCATATTTCATATTAAATTGTGATTTTTTTTTTAAATATGCAAGTCATTTTTTAAAAGTAATTATTTGTTATTTTGAAACAAATCCACCTTTAATTTTGGCTTTAAATGAACTTTAAAAAGTTTTATTAAAGCCGAATGAATGTATTAATATTTGTTTTCTTACTAATGTATGGCCAATTTAAAATGATGGTTGTTCTTAATTAAATATTGTAAAGTTATTCTTTGTAGGTTATTTTTGTTGTGGTTTCATCTGATCTATCTCTGCCATAAACATATTTCAAGAATACTGCCTATTCTAGTACGGTCAGTATTTATGACATAAAGTGTGACCACAATAAACTTACTACATAATTCTAGTTTTTGCAACCTTTACAGCTTTTCGTTATAGTAGGCTATCGCTTCTGTTCACAGACTTTCGCCGTTTAGTTTTAAATTACGTTTTAACGCTGATAATTCAAAAACTTGCACAAATTGCATTTGACTGTTGCGGTTCTTCATGGATCTTTTTCGTAGTTTTAAATTCAGCCGTTGTTTTCTTTCGCCTTTGTGTTTTATCTGTTATTCGTTTCTTGGTTGTCTGTATTTTTTATATATATAGATTTGATAAATGGCTCTAATTTTGTTCAATCATGAGTGCTTGTAACTTTATTCAAACGTGATATTTTTTTTATGAGTAGGTTATTTATACTTTCATGTGTAAAAATTATTAATATTGATAAGTGTTATTAAGTTGTATAGCCTTAGAAGATGATCTTGTATTTTAACCCTTTGTTAGTGCCGCATCGGCGCGACAAAAATATGCGAGAAGTTAATATTGCATCGGCGCAGTTAATATTTGTGCTCATAGTTCCTATGAATTCTAACAGATGGTGTTGGCGTTCACTTAGTTGTATAAAGCAATCTTTCAGCTCTAAACCTATGTAAAAATCATCTTATTTGGACAGAAAATTAGTGAACAGCTGTTCCGGCCTAGCAGACGCAAGTTCTAGCGCAGTCGAGTTGAAACATTGTTACTGTTGTGTTTATTAGAATGTTTATTGTATTTTTATACATTTTAGGACAATAGACTTGTGTTTTTTTAAATCGTGTTTTATTGTAATTAACTTTTTTTGTTCATTTAGTTTAATATATTCTTAAATCGCTTTTCTTTAGTGATATTTACTGTAAACTAGGCCCAGCTAACCTACAAACTGTGTTTACTATAAACCATTTAGTCCTACAGTGTTTTTACTTTGTTTTACTTAAAATGTCTTTGAATTTATTTATAAATGAAAGATAAAAATGGTAGTGACTGGATATTTATTTTTAATTAGTGTAAATAGTTAATATTTTTTACCAATTGTGTTTATTGTAAAAAAGGTGTGTGACATAAACTTTGTTTTTTTAGGTATTTTTTATTTTTTTATGGATTTTTATGATTTAAAAAAAAAATAATTATGCTTTAATATGATAGTGAATGATTCAAATAGTGTTATGGCACTCCAAACTCAGTTTTTAGCAAAATTTTAGTTTTAAAACCAGCTGTTTGTGAATTTTTTAAATTTGTGTAATAAAAGTTGACCAGTTTCAATCTGGGAATCAGCATCAGTATAGTCTTGTTTAGATGAGTTAAAAAATTTATTAGTATAGCCTGAATAGTTTATAAGTTATAAAATGTTATATAAAAGCACTACAAAATTGCAAAAACGGCTTGGCACTTTTAGAAGAATCTTGCATATTGGGCCTGGCACTAAAAGGGTTTAACCAAGCCGTACCATAAATGAGTGTGCTAAGTTAGTTTACAAGATAACTCACATTACATGTTGCAGTTAAGTACAAAAAGAAATACTATTATTTTTAAGGCTTACCAAATGAGCACCAACTAATGGAGCACCAACTAATGGATCACCAACTAATGGAGCACCAACTAATGGATCACCAACTAATGGAGCACCAACTAATGGAGCATTTACTAAATTGAACTGTGCATTCCATAATGGACCTCCATACGAACTGTGATCACTGCCCTCAGAAGATTCTGGGGTATTAGGTGGGGCATTAGGTCTAACCGAGTCGTCATCCAGTAAAAAATTTTCTTCGAAGTCTAAAATCAGAAGCAAAATTGTTTTCATGCTAAAAACTTATTCTTCAATTAAATGTAATAATAATACATTTTTATTAGTTATAGAAAAATGCAATTTGTATAACAAATGTTAATATATACTGCAATTAATAGTTATACGAACATTGTCATACAGCAAACAAAGTTATAAAAATGATGTACAATTATATTAAAATCAATATAATAAGCTATTAAAATTCATTCATGGAATACAGAGAGCTTTAGAAAACAAATTTCTTTAACTTAGTTTTAATCAGCTCACTAACCCTTTTAGGAGTATTAGTTCTCGGGCCCAGGCCTTTAAGAGTTTATGATTACCTAGCTTTTGAGACTTCGTATATCCCTTATCTATGTCGAGTCAGACAACATTTTTATTTGCAACAATCCTCGGTAGCGGGGTTTTCCTTTGAGACCGATAATATTTGTCCAACAAAATTTTGTTAGTTTTCTGTACACAAAATATTCCGATTATATTTAGGCCATACACTTTTTCCCCTGTATCGAACCAATGGGTTTGCGGGGGTCTAAAAGGAAAACGCCCCGCTACCGAGAGTTGTTGCAAATAAAAATGTTGTCCGAGCCTCGATGTAAGTAAGAGATGTACCATACAAAGCCTCAAGAGTTAGGTAATCAAAAACTTATAAGGTCTGGGCCCGAGGACTATAATGGTAAAACTTTGTTGCAGGGAGGTTTTTTGTTAAAGGAGCATAACCATTTTTATAATCAGCACCTGCAATCAGTGGCAGCTCGTGCTATAGGTTCTCTGAAGCCCCAAGCAAATTGCTTTAATAATATAATATTTTAACGACTATAAATATTTAGCATAGTAGAGTCCCGCTATCCGAAAGTCCGCCTATTCCGAACAGAGTTCAGAAAAAAAATACCGATTTTTTAAACTTAAAAAACTGGAGAAATTAAAAAGACATTTGTCAAAAAACGTACATTTATTGTTTTATAAAATAGTTAAATAGAGACATACATAGAGCCTAATCTTGATGAAAACGCCTGAAACGAAATAGGAACGAAAGCTGTGGTTACTTACAGTACATGTCGGCTCCATTTATACAATTTGTTGAATAATTTTTAATCACTGCTAAACACAAAGCACTACTAATTTACACACACTTTTAAGAAGTAATGTCAGTGACTTTTTTCTGTTAAAGAGTACTGAATCGACTTGAGGATGCAATGTTCCGCCATCGCCGCATGAACATAACATCATTTCGTGTTGATGAAGCGTGTTGTTTGACGTAGCGTAGTGCGAAGTCATAAGCATTTGCCGCGTCTGTGTGTGATATGATTTCAGTTTGAGCAT
Source organism: Philaenus spumarius (assembly GCA_018207615.1). NCBI lineage: Eukaryota > Metazoa > Arthropoda > Insecta > Hemiptera > Aphrophoridae > Philaenus > Philaenus spumarius. Next base: position 71,470 of record JAGFPH010001271.1, read on the forward strand.
TACCCTATTCATCGCTTTCCTCCAAGTCAATCTTTTTGCATCGATAAATTTGTAATAAGCGCACACTGTTTAAGAGGGGACCGGAGTCAGCCCAACCGCTCACGGCTCTGAGCTCTAGTTTAACATGGGGCGGGTATAGTTTATATTTTTCTCACCGAGAACCGGCACGTTCAGTAAAAAATCGTAGCAGACAAATAATTTGTACTATCTTACGTATCACCCTATAAAAAATTTTTTACTGAAAGCTTTGGTTTATACTTTTATTTTAAGAAATTCAATATCTATTTCTCCATAAGACTTCAACGTTTTTCTAGCAAAACTAATTCTGTCGTAAAAATTGTATTTTAAAATAAGTATGTTTTAAATTTAAACCTACATCAACTTAAGTATCGTGACGTTAAAATTGTCGTCTAATATTTCAGTTATATTCAATAGAAGTATTTTATTTCGTCGTTTCAAAATACCTCTGCAATTAGAGTTTACAAAGTTCATGAATCGGCAGCCGTAGTAGTTCATCGATGTCCCGCCAGGTTTCACTAGCGTCGCTCACCGGCAAGGAAGATTGCAAACGTCTTACAATACCGGTATCATTCTATTTATATCAAAAGTTTGTGGTTTAGTTACTCAATACGACCCTTGAATAAAAGTCGCGAGTAACAGCTAGTAAAACATATTTAGGAATAAGATCATTGAATTCGTACCCCGTATGAATTGGATATAAAAAATCAAATAAACTAAAACTGTAAATTTAATAATAGTTTTTTGTAGCAATTACTAACTAACAGATATGTCTGAAAATTGAAAGTACGTCTACTTGATATTATTGAAACCACCTAAAAAGCGTATTTTTCAGTCTTCATGAGACTGAAGGTGATTGCCCTAACTGCGAGCCACTATTATGACTCATCCGCAAAACCTGCACCGGAAGCCGAAATCCAGTTTTGTTATATCATTTTTACCTAGAATGTGGTAGTGGTGACAGACAGCTGACAGTTCTGTGCTAGTACGTTCTACGTTCTTTCCCTGGTTGAAACTATAAAGGAGTTTCGTTGCTGTTTCAGTAGTGACCTTATACTTACATAGTGATTAGTGACACATATATATTTAGCAGATTTTCTGTTGTTCGATTTTGACATGCGTCATTTAAAAACATTTCCATAAAAAAAGAAGAAACGAAGAATTACTACGTGTTTGGAAGCACTCAACAACAAAAGAAAGTAAGTACTAAACTTATGCATTATACCAACCACCTCCTGATTAGATATTATTTAATAATTATGAAAAGGATATATCATAAATTAATCTACTTAAAAAATGAATTAAAATTAGATACATAATTTTCTTTAACTTACTTTTACGCTTGTTTATTGTGCGAGAGTCATGGGCAAAAGGAGAAAATATATGCCAGGTTGTTCATCACACTGTTATTTATTAGAAATAAATAACATGTCCATGAAATATATTAAAATTTACATCCATTTGCTCAACAATAATCAGTCAGGTTTGTTATTAGAAAAACGATGATAAGATATTATGTCTTTTACTTTTCTGCACGAACGCTTTCGGGGAGGAATTTATTGTCCGCGCAGAAATTACTGATACCGTACTCGAGTTTACGGTATTACACCTCCGAAACG